>CABHPQ010163628.1:0-41145 GCA_902168405.1 Peromyscus aztecus | reverse complement strand
CAGAAGAGCCTGGGAGACAAGCCTTGAGCATGCCGCAGATGGACAACCTAGTGACCGAGATCCAAATGTCACTGAGGTATAAATAATAATAAAGTTATTTTATGCTGTTCCACCTTATTTAAAAAAACAGATCAGGGAATTGGGTATGGTTAAAAATCTGTAACAAAAGTTAACTCAAAACTTGTGACTCCCAGTTGGAATTGTTCTCGGAAATAGCACATGGTTTACCACCGTCTTAATTAAGTACAGCCACGTGGGCAGTCGCCATTTTGACTAGGGTTAGAGAAGAGGGATGTCACGTGACTTCACCACCATCTTGATTAAAGGTGACCACATGGAGTGACCCTACCAAGGAAACAACAGGTCTCCAGGATATTTTGGATTAGGATGGATTTCTGTATGATAATTCCTGTCCCGTCCTGAAAACAAGGTCTATGAAAGACAGGATTTAAAACAATGTTGCTTTAGTGAGGTATTAAAGCTGTACCTCATGCATTCATGTACAGGGACATATCTTACTGGCAGCCAGATTTTTTTTAATGTTAAGAGTAATCTACTTGGTATTATTTTAGAGACACTGAATTGTTCACACTGTTGAAACTTGGTTTTGCCTTCTACAGATTATGATTGTGTTCTGTCTTCATTCTTGAAATAAAAACTTAGGACCACAGCTGAACACCAGAGACTGAGGTATTCCCATCTTAGGATGCAGCAAGACAGTGACCTAAGCAGTCTGGCAAAGGGTCTCTCCACCTAAGGTCTATTTATGCTAACAGAGACCGATTTAGGCATGTATGTCTAAACTCCTTTCTTTTACTAACATTGTTAAGCTGTAGCTATTTTGGCAAACTAGTATATATACTCAAGGTTGAGCCTGAAACAACTAACAAGAAACAACATCTAGATTAGGATAACTGAGGTATGGAAGACCACCCTGAATATGGACAATATCTTCCGAGGACAGATGTCTCAGATTCTAGAAAAAGAAGAAAACTAGCTGAACACAATCACTCAATATTCTCGGCTTCCTGACTATGACACAAAGTGACCATCTGTCTCAAGGTCTGGTCACCATGACTTTCCCACTATGATGGACAGAACTCTTGAACTTTGAGCCAAAACGAACTCTTTGTTCATTAATTTTGCTTCTTGTCGGGTAGTCTATGACAGTAAGGAAACTAGTAATAAATACAGTCAACCACCTTGTCTGTACAGGAATAAAGTGATAGATAGATAGATAGATAGATAGATAGATAGATAGATAGATAGATAGATAGACAGATAGAAAACTATGGCGATGCCTGGTCTCCAGTTGGTAGAATTATTTGGGAAGGATTAGGAGGTGTGGCCTTGTTGAAAGAGGTGTGTCACTGAGAGTGCGAGGCCCAGTCTCTTTCTCTCTCTGCCTCCTGCTTATGAGTCAGATAAAAGCTCTCAGCTACTGCTCCAGGGCCATGCATGCCTGTCATGATGATCATGGGCTCACCCTCTTAAAGTGTAAGCAAGCCCCCAATTAAATGCTTTCCTTTATTTTTATTGGTTGCCTTGGTCATGGTGTCTCTTCACAGCAATCAAACAGTAAATAAGACAGAAGCCATGAAAGCTAGAAGAGAACTGAGCAGAATAGTTAATGTTAAGAGACAATACCCAACATTAGAGGAGGATGGAGATTTACTTGTAAGAAGAAAGGATTCAGAGGGAAATAAGAGAGGGGAAATGGAGGGGATGAACATGATCAAAATACTTTATATACATGTATGAAACTGCCAAAGAATAAAGTTTAAAATTTGAAAGAAATATTAGAATAAATTATTCAAAAAATAACTTAGGTCAGAAACTAAGATGCACATAAGGAAAAGAGCATCAGAGAAGGCATAAGTAAACATAAAATTAATGTTTTCACTATGCTTATTCTTAATTTATCTAACAAATAACAGTTTGTTCAGCCAGGCGGCGGTGGCACACACCTTTAATCCCAGCACTCAGGAGGCAGAGACAGGCAGATCTCTGTGAGTTCAAGGCCAGCCTGGTCTACAAAGCAAGTTCTAGGACAGGTTCCAAAGCTACACAGAGAAAACCTTGTCTTGGGAAAAAAAAGTTTGTTCAAAATAACTGCACAGAGAGAGAAAGAGAGACATACACATACACACACACATACACACATGCAGTCAGATGCTGCAAACGACATTCCAGTCAATGACAGACAGCGTATGTGGTGACAGACCCCTAATGTTGCATCACCCAAAAACACTGCAGCCATCTTGGTCTACATAAGTACACTCCTGATGGTACTATACTGACTCTAAAAAGCAAACATGGATTTATCAGAATCATGGCCTTCATTCAGTAACACCTGACTGTGTCCACGTACATGGTGTGTGTGCTTGTTTGTTTCTGTATATTTTATGGCGAATGAGTGATAGTAACCGTGCAGAAAGAAGGCTTTGGCAATGTTTCATTATTATAAAACACTCGCAAGGCCTATGAAGAAGAGTAGCATTCTTAGCAGGTAAAGTCGAGTTAGTCTTAAATACATGCTTAGGACTCTAGAGGAACAGTTAGAAGAAAAGGGACAGTAATTGGTGTTACATTGCTTACTTTTCTTCTGTGACATACGACAAGCAGAAGACACGTGGAGGAAGAACATTTATTGTGGCTCACGCTGTCAGGGGCACGGGTCCACCACAGCAGGACAGGCATGCAGAGTGGCTCGGGCAGCTGATCTGCCACTTCTTCCCATTTCATGCGCAAATCCAATCCAATTGCAGACACTGCCGAAGTAATTTTCAAGTTTATACCTACAGACCAAAGCCCCCAATTAGAAGAAAAGGAAAGTTGGAGGACTGGCACACCCCATTACTCAACTTACCCAAAGTTACATTAATCGAGACAGCCTGATATTCCTGAAAAATAGGGAAGCATGTCAATGGAGCAGGAGGTAGAGCACTGTTTCTCAACCTGTGGGCCACAACCCCTTTGGAGTCGCACATCAGAAATTCTTCCTATCATATATTTACATTATGATTCATTACAGTTATGAAGTAGCAATGAAATAATGTTATGGTTGGGGGTCACCACAACATGAGGAATTGTGTTGAAGGGTCGCATGTCAGGAAGATTGACAACCACTACTGTAGAGCCTAGGAATGTGTCTGTATAAATATAACCAGCTGATCTTTGACAAATGAACAATGGAACAAAGATTATTTCTTCAACAAATGGCACTAGAAACTAGCTTAGAAAACTAGACATCCATGTGTGGGGATGGGGAGACCCCAGAAAACAACACAGGAGAGAATCTGGGGGAGGAGAAATAAGTGGGACAGGAAGACTTTTAGACAGTTAATTTATTCTCTATACTGTAATGATAGATGTGTAATACTATCAGTTTTTCTAAAGTTGCTCTCTGTAAAACACTGGGTGAACACTAACATAAACTAGAGGCTCTGAGCAGTCCTGTGTCAACGTAGGTTTATCAGCTGCAGCAAATGTATCTCCATGGTCAGCGAGAAACATACTCAGTGAGCGTGGCTGGAAGGGAAGAGATGGGGTATGCCAGAAAGCCCCATTCTTTCCATTCAGTTTTTCTGTGAGACTGAGGCTCATCTACAAATAGTTCATTATGCTGAAAAAGTACACTGAGTCATTCACAGGTGGTTGGATGCATTACCTGTCAGGTGACGTAGTTTCCCACAGCACAGGTACTTACCAAACCATCACCACTTGAACTCTGGACCTGCCCCACCCTCTGACGAAGTTCAGGAGACAAGTCTGTGCAATTAATAAATATCCTATCTCCTGGGAAGAGAGAGAGCATGCTGGGCTCCCAGCATGGTGCTCAGCACTTTAAAATACATCGTTGCATTCCATTCACACAATAACACAATGAGATGGGTATTTTACATCCATTTTCCATGTGGAAAATGTTCATAGATTATACATAAACACACTGGGGAGTATGGAAGAAGATTTCTGCAGCTGCTTCACAACTTACGAACAATTCCTTACAAGTTACACTCAGGAAGCGAGTGTGAGACATTCACTCCTATATTTTATGGAAACCCCTAGGAAGATATTTAGACATTATAAGGGGACGGCTGAAGGCAGAGAGTGCTGGTAAGTGTAGTTTGGTGTCTATTGCCTGAGTTTGAGAATGCACGTCTTCAAAGACACAGAATCAGGAATCTCCAGTAAGTAGAGAACGTCTCCACCACAACTTTATCCTACCCATCACACAGTAGGAGGTGTAATATTAGTAAGACTTTCCCAGGTGACCAGTCACGACCTCTGTGGGATCCAGCATAGACTTTGATGTGTCACCAACACCGGCAGCCTACATTCACCAGTGTCATTATACTAGCTACTGAAACGAATATTCCCAGAATTCTCACAGACAGACACAAGAGAACAATGGAAACTGGAAAGTTCTCTCCTGCGCATGTGTCAGACTCCTTTTCTCACATGACTTGGCCACTGAATCTTCTTCGTGTCCTTTGGATCCTCTGTCTGCAAACTCTGCATCAGGTAGAACATTTTAGGGACCATAACCTGAAATAGCTAAACTCTATGTTCCCATGGCCCAAATTCATTGCTTCACCAATACAAAGGAGACCTGGGGCCAGGTCGCTGTGTGCTCAGGAGTAGAACTTTGAACATTCCTTTTCTGGAAGCTCAGATTCCAGTCTCTGTGATTTCTGAGCTTCCAGAAAAGGAAAGCAGAAGCTTTGTGGAAGTAGTGAGGGTGAAGGATGAGGGTATCAATGGTCAGCCCAGCTCTGTCACATATTAAACCTCTTGAAGGATCAGTTTCTCACATGTGAGATGAAGCTACAAAAAAAGTTAAAAAATAAATAAATGGGGGCTGGAGAGATGGCTCAGAGGTTAAGAGCACTGGCTGTTCTTCCTGAGGTCCTGAGTTCAATTCCCAGCAACCACATGGTGGCTCACAACCATCAATAATGAGATCTGGTGCCCCCTTCTGGCCTGCAGGTGTACACGCAGGCAGAACATTGTATACATAATAAATAAAATAAATCTTTAAAATAAATAAATAAATAGATGTAAGCTGTGGGGACTGTTTGAAGAAATGCATAGAGGCATGAGCTTTAGGTGACTCAAGACCAAGTGCAGGACCCTTCAACTAAGGAAGGACTTCGATCATGTGACCCAGAGACCCCATGCAGCCATGATTACTGGTGGAGAGGAGGGCTTTCAAGGGGCACCCAGCCTCTTGTCCATTCCTGCCCAGATCTAAAGGATCTGCTCAACATATAAGCCCTGTTCCCAGGTCTGAGCCTCAAGTGCCCAGTGAGGCAAGCCCATCACAGAACAGGGGATGAGATCCTGGTCCAGCTTTCCTGGAACCAAACAGCATCCAACATTCTAAAACCAAGGAGAACCAGTACAGTGCAAACTCAGCCTTCTCTGTCTGCACAGGGCCTTCGGATAAATTCAGAGAAGCAATGAAGCTCTGTGTTCCTACTTTGTGTTGTTATTCTGTTAGCCACCAAAACCAGGATGTCTCCTGGTAGTCCCACCGTCCATCTGGAGCAAGTATAATCAACTGGGTCCCTGGAGGTAGATATGTGCCACACTGAAGACACGCATGGAGTACCCAAAGAGCCATATCTGTTGGCCAGGGTGCCCTTGCCATGCTCAAAGGATATGTCACTGTTGGCCAGGCCCATCCTGTCAACGGCAGGTTAGGCAAGCCTCACACAGAGTCCTCCCAAATAGCAGTGTCTGGGAAAAACTGGGGGAAGGATTTTGTTCTAAATCTCAGCTTCACTGCCTGGAGCTTGGTCAGTTAAAATGTCTGATGGAGAGCTGCCTCCTTCCCATTTCTTAGTCAAAGGAAACCATGAAGAGTGAACGGTCCCTGTAGCTGCAGTGGTTCCATCCTTAAAACTTGTATTCCAGTGATTATGGAACGGCAGCACCACTTACAGGTTTTTCCATAGAGAGTCTAGACACAAGTAAAGGGAGAGATTGGGGACGGTACCCTGTCCCTTGTCAGCAGGAAAATAACCAGCTGCCCCAGAAGCCCTATTCAGCCAGCCTCTGACCTAGGTCAGAACCACATCTCACGGCCATCCCCACCTGCCACATAAATCATCTAGAAAAGTCACAGTCGGATGTTTGTGTTCGTGAGCTCCCCGTGAATTCCCATGGATTCAAGCCACCACTGAGTGAAAATACCAGAGAAAATTCGTGTCTGTGTTCAACATGTCTAGGCATCATTTCTCTATGTAACAACTATTAGCATAAAATTTACATTGTGAATAATGTAGAGAGTGAAGTATGTGGGGGGATGCATATATATTCTATGCCAATATTATGCTGATCCATACGGTGACCTGGGCATTGTGGATTTGTGTGTCCATAAGGGGATCCAGGAACCAACCTACCTCAGGTGCAGAGGGGTGACTCTATTGTTCTGAGGTGTATACATTGTCCTCTTGGGGGAAAAAAAAAAACATGTTAGTAAATGAAAACTAGAAATAAATATTAGGTAAGCAAAGTCATGGAGTCTATTACCTAAAACACCAGCAGGACTTCCTCAAGAGATGGGGCCAGAGGGGATAGATCTCTTCTGACCACTCATCTCCAAGAGCCCCGAATGCCTGGAACAAGACCAGCCACGCAGCCTCAACCTGGCTCGCTCAAACAGCTGCAAATATGTGCATTTGCACGTAATTACTGACTTCCTCCTCAGATTTAATGTCTAAGTTTATCTTCACTTTAATCCAATTTCACGCCTGGAGCAGAGGGACTCTAACAGAAGGTCTTTCTTAACCTCTCGATATCATTAATTATTGCTACATTGGGAGTTTCTGCACAGAACAAGCAGGTTTTTAAATAGAAATCATTTGTCTCTCAGCAGGGAAACTCAATGGCTTTATTTCCTACACTTGAAGCCGCTGCACTCGAGTGACCCGTTTCGCGGTGACCACCCCCAAGATCACCTCCAAGCAGAGCCCAGCCTTCCTCGCCCCCTTCCAGGCCAGCCTGATTTGCCACCTGTCGTGGGAGGCATCAATTTCCTCCCTTAATTGTCGAATAGGGTTTGCTAGAAGGAAAAGCCCAGCGGTTCCCTGGGCTCTGGGCATTTGGTCAGGTTTCCTGGTGGTTTTCTGCTCAAGGAAATCCCCTAACTCATTAAAAAATAATAATAATAGATTAATTGACCAGTTCGGCAACAGGTAGCACCAGGACCCAATAAACTTTGCAAAGAGTATGTTCCAATTACAACCGCGCTCAGCGGGAACGCAGTGGGTAAGCCAACACAATCTTTCTTTGCAGCGCAAGAATTTTTCTGTTTTCTTCCCCATCGATGCCGCTCTTATGCGTTAGCAATGGACTTTGGGTCCGACTGTAGTCCTCCATCTTGTTGCTGTGCCTGCTGCTGAGAGTGGAGTCTCAGCAAATGACTCTGGGACACCAATGAGGTCTCAGGCGGCCCGGCTGCAGGCTTGACTCCCGCAGGAACCCCTACAGTAGGGCATGTGGATTGAGAAGATCCCATTGTCCCCCGGTGCACCCACATCTGGGATGCTGTCAACATCTGCTAGTCATGCAGCTGCAGCTGGCTCTCCTCACCTCCAGGTCAGCAGGAAGCAGGAGGGCTTTGGTAACTAGGCTGATTGCAAAATCAGGCTGAAGGAGTACAGACAAGACTGAGCTGACGAACCTGATGAGAGACGCTGGTAGGAGGCTCCTCAATGGGGCTTCTCTCCCTGGGCCAAGCTGCACCATCAGTTGGAAACCTATGACACCATCAAAAGCAGTCCCTTTGAAAGGGTACCAGAAAGTACGTGACATTCATGCAAGACCAGATCTCAAATTACCCCAACGAGGATTTATTAAGCACGTCTTTGTGAGGTGTGGGTATGTTAATTTGTAGTGATTTTACCCTGTTAATGTGTACCATATAACATTTTAAATACCCTAAATATACACAATAAAATGTAGTTTTGAATGAAAGGAGAGTCCAGGAAGGGGGCCAGTAGGGGTTTGCCCTGATCTAGAACTTACAGGTTTCCAAACACTAGGCCAAGGTCATTGCTCCTCAACTGAACTGCCTGTATACATAAATTGGTGTCTAAAGTGAGCTTCTGAAACCAGCACCTCTTTCTCCTGGCCCTTCTCTTCTCACAGCTTTTATTTATCAGTTCTGCTTCCCCTCACTTGTCTCCCTTCTGCTGGCCAAAGAAGAGCTGGCCCCAGCAGGGAAGCAAGCACCTGGCTTGGGTTTCACAGAAGAAAAAGCAATTCAACCGCCTGTTCCCATGGAAGTCTGGGTACAGCCGATCTACACACTGGCGGCTCCGATTTCTAGAAAGGCACAGCCCTGAGACCTCCAGGGATCTCCAACTGTCACCTCTCAGTCTGCCACCTGCTGTGCATCACAGAATCTCAGTGCCGCCCATCAAAGCTAATTGATCTCTGTGTTGCCAGGAGGTTCCAAACCAGGATTTCTCAGCCTCAGGACCAATGGCGTTTTAAAGGGCTGGCCCTATGGTAGGGATTGTCTTCCACAGGGCAGGCTGCTTAGCTCATCCCAGCCTCTGTATTCTATATGTCAGTAGTACTTCTGTTCTGCTTGTGGCAACCAACAATGTGTCCTGAAGTTTTGCCTGGTTGGAAAAACCACTAGACAAAACAAATGCTCGTTAAATGAAATCCCAAGATGTCCAGTGTGGCGTCTGATATTCAACCACACCAGTGCTGTTTTCAAGCTCAAATGGCATGTTTCCCTGATCCATTTAACTTCACAGGGTTTGTAGAAATAAGGCTTTAGGGTTGGTGAGGGTTAATTCTGGGCAACACATAACGTTTTAAGAAGGAACCTTTACGGGTAGGATAGCTGTGACAGCCTGGAGTTACTCATCACCAGGACGGGCTAAGTGTTCATTGCCATGCTTCATAGACCCCTCGTGGCAATCTTTTGGGCCAGGGCCCACGGATTTAGCTTGAGTTCATATTCTTTCATGATTTCACATCTCATACAATCATAGCCACCCTCGCCCCACCTGCCACAGTGTGGAAATGGTTTTCATAGTTCTCCCGAAGGTTCATGTGCTAGAATCGTGATAGAGAGTCATGATGTAGGTCATGAGAACGAAGCCTCAGAAGGGATCAGTGCTCTCAAGTCCATTGGCTCCCAAGATAGCAGCCTTTTTGTATTTTATCACTTTGTGGGTGAGTGTTTTCCCTGAGTGTATGTTTGTGCACCATATGCGTTCAGTGACCAGAAGAAGGGACTTGGGACTGTAGTTACAGATGGGTGTGAGCTACTATGTGAGTGTTGGGGATCAAACCCTGGTCCTCTAGAAGAGCAGACAGAGCTCTAAACCCCTGAGCCACTGCTCTAGCCAAAAGCAAGTTCTTCTAAAGCGGGGCTTCTGCATGTGACTGCTTCCCTTGCTCTGCCATGCTGTGACATAGCCAAGGTCTCTCCAGAACAAAGCTGCCATGCCATGCCCTTTGGATCCTCTAGCTGCAAGAATTATGAGCTGAAGCGAACTTCCTTTTAAACTACCCAGTGGCAGCTGTTTTAATACAGCAGCACAAGATGGACTAATATACCACTGTCTTCAACAGCCCCAAACCGACACACACCAAGCTAACCCCACACACAGCTCACTGCTTCTCGGTCCTTCCTCCCCTGTCCCTAGCTACTGGCTGCTCCTTCAGTCTGGACTGCCTCAGTCCCTTCCTTCCCCCTCCGTGCAGGGTGCCTTCTAGAGATCCAGCTCTGAGCTCTCCATCCGCCCAAGGAAAGATGAAAGATTCCTCCTCCCAATCCCCAGCTGTCCTATCACTGCCAAAAATGCCAGCTCTAACACAGCTGGGAGCAGGACAGGCGAGTATATGTGAAATGGAGGACTTTGTTCATGGATCAAGGCTGGGCCAGTGCTGCTGTTTCATCCATCCCACGTTGCCTCAGTGACCCACTCCTCCTGTATTCTGAGAGAGGAGTCCAAAGGTTGCTTGGAGCCTTTTCTGTCAGACCAGGTTTTTATATTATTTGGAAAAACTACTAAAAACCTGGTAACGAACTTCATTTTTTTTCTTACTGTTATTTGGGCATTGTTACACACCATCAGATTTCTTGGTTCCAAGAACCTTACAATAGCATTCTAAGCATGCTACAGATATGCAAAAATTACACAGTGCAGTGGGAGGTGTTTAAAAAAAAACACATTAGCAAAATTGGATCTAGAGCACCAAGTGTTTGCAACAGTTTAAAATATTAATGCATGTTGGATGCCAAGGCTCAACCAGACTCCTGTTTGGCAGGAACAATTTTGCATAGGTAATTAGATACACGTGCAAATATTTAACTATAAGCCAATGCTTATGCCATTGAAGTACAGTGGTTCACCAGCTAGCCACCTGGTTGGCAGAGCCAATTAAAGATTCGCCCATGTTACAGCTACATCCTTCATCGTCTCGGTATTCTGGAAATACAAACAATTAGGAAAATAGTAGGGGGAGGGTTAAAAAATGATTGAAAGGTAATTCTGCAGTGAAACTGCTGGAAATCTGCAACTGTACATACTTCGTGTTATTTTCATGTCTCCTACGAGATTATGAGTTGCTGAGTTGGCTAAACACAATCACACTCATTCTTCAATTGGGGTGGATTGTCAACTACACATTTCATGTAAAATGTGAACATCTGGGGGAGTGGGTATAAGTGAATGGTGGAGCATTTGCCCCGCATGTGAAAAAAAAAAAAACGGAATTCAGTCCCCAACACCCCACAAATATAATCATTAGTGTTTTCTAAATTTTAATCAGCACACTCAAAATCAAGTCTAATCACATGTTAAATAGTACATGCCAATAAATAGAAATACATCCAAACAGAAAATACAACTACAGAAACTTGTAATGAAGCTAAAGTTTTCTAACCTCGGACTTCATTAATGTCCTGAAGGACCATGTAGCAGGGAATCCGTTACAGTGTGTAGGAATGAAAACATGTGTATAATTGGGAGGTAGGATTACTTGGTCCCCTGTAAGCTAGCCCTTCGGAGCCTCTTCGGTGGCAAAGTAGAGAAACAATGTCTATTCTATTAGGTTGTGGCCAGCAGGCAGCCACATGTTCACACTGTCCTTTGAGAAACAGAGATAGACACTTTCCATCCTGCCCTCGGTGGCTGTTGGGAGACCTCTGAGGAGCATTGTGGTGATGCATCAGACTTTCCTAGCTTACCTGGGGCACAATGCTCGAATGCCTTTGAAAACCATGCATGTCCCTTGAGCTACGACATTTGTTCCAAATGAGACTGACCCCACTTAGGTGACACATGGTAAGGCTAGACCCAGTAGCGTGAACTACAGCAGTGACAGGTTGCCAAGGCTTCTAAGAATGAACATTTTTCAAGAAAGGCATGGAAAATGTTAGCAGTGGTACGCGGAATTCATGCCTCTCCCTTCTAAATCTCACGTGAAGCCTTTCCTATCCCCTGCAAGTCCAACCAAAGAATTTCCAGAGACATGTGATCTTTCGAAGGAAGCCAGTGTAACACATGCAATGTGTATGAACAGCAGGTGGTGGGCACACTCACCAAGATGGACTGGGAGCCTTGGGGAGTCTCCCTTATCTGCCTCGCACCTCCCAGGAGAAACGCCTAGGTTACAGATGTTCAGAGATGCTGTGGGTCTGAGTGCAGATGCTCACCTTGCTTGGCAAGAACTATTGCCCACCGAACCATCTCTCTGCTCCCACCATTATAAAGCTTTACAATACTTCATCTCATTTAAATGAGTGTAAGAAAAGAAAAAGAAAAAATAATAATCCAATGTCAGGGCGTACCTGGTTGTTTAATAGACTGCTCAGGCATTTTGATAACTTAACTCTTAATGTCTCAACACAGACATGCGTTTGTATCTTCCAGCCAAGGACTTGCTGTCCACATCATTTTGTTGCATTAGCAACAGTGGGCCAGGCAAACGCTGCCGTGTTCACACCTTGTGCTTCTTGTAGCCCAACCTCACTTATTTCACTTGGGAAGCAGACCTAGTGGGTGAGAGGCCAGGGATGGCCATTTGGATAAAGGGCCTCAGTCTGCCTAGCTCTCTCACCACGTGAGTCTGGACAGCCCTCTACCGCTTCCACGCCTCACTCCCCTTATCCATAAAAATGCAATGACAGGATCATCATGCCCCACTTCATGCTGAGTACCTCACACATCCAGTGCCCCAGGAGAACACACATAAAATCCCAACCACAAGGCACCAAGCTTACCCTCAGTGCCATTGCTACCGGATCATTTTGCTGGTGAAAAGAATTTTATTCTCCTGTAATGGTGAGTAGTGCTTGGTAACTGAGGAAATCTTGGAAGATTCCCTAGTAACCTGATATGTCACAATATGACCCTCTGTAGGGGCTGAGCTGATATACCAGACTGACAGCCAATGACGTCAATGTCTACTTTACTTTTTAAACTGAAATTGTACACTCATAAGAAGTTGCAGAATAACATGAACCCAGTGCACTGGCATGGAACACAAACATCCAGTAGTCATGCTGGGGAGAAGGATTGGTGAGTACCGTGTCTGCTTTGAACGTGAAGACCTGAGTTAGATCCCCCGCACCTACACAGACTAAGACCTCTGAAATGATGATAGGTATGTAGTGGTGCATACCTATCATCCCAAGGCTGGGAATGTAGAGACAGAAGGATGCCTGGGGCTTGCTGATCAGTCGTTCTAGCCAAATCTGAGAGCTCCAAGTTCAATTCAGTGAGAGACCCTGCCTCAAAAAGTAAGATGGAGAGCAACTGAGGAAGACCCTTGGCATCAATCTCTGACTTCTATGTGCACACATAAGGTCATGCATTTACACATAGAGAGAGACAGACAGACAGAGAGACAGACAGACAGGAGATGGAGGGAGGGAGAAGGAAGAGAGAGGTACACATGTATGCCCAAATAAATAAATATAAAATTGATTGTTATTATATGTCCAAAACACACTCCAGGTGAATTTCAATTCCATCATGAGGACAAGGAAGCATGAACACACTATTAAACATACAATCTCTGGAACCACAATGCTTGAATTCAAATCTCTGTCTCGGATGTTCAACACCTGCATGGCTCTGGCCAGGCAGCTCAGCACTCTGTGTCTCCTTTTCCTCTTCTGGAGATGACTGCAATTGTAGGATAGCCCTCAAAGGGTTTTGATGAAGATTAAATAAGGTGATACTTTTAAAAGATTGCTTGGCCTGTGTTTCACATTCAGCGAATAAAAGATCTTGGCCTATAAGGCCACCGTCCTCCTCTCGGAATCCCGAGACTTCCCTGAAAGATAAGGCCTGCGGGATTCCGAGGGGAGGGGGGTGAGATGGAGTAGGTAAGTCACTGAGCAGAGGCCAGGACAACATCTGTGAACCGCAGATCACCCCAAGGGCACCAGACTACACACCCATCCCAAGGCTGTTTTATCACATTGCTACGGATTTTCAGTCAAAACAGTTTTGTGGAGGTTTTTTTTTTGTTGTTTCAGTCCTAAGTCCCACTTGCCCTGCATGGGTAGCTGAAAAAAAATGTGAGAGGTCAAAGAAAATATAGGCCAATGAAAATAACATGGCAGCAAGAAATTAATTGCAGAGCCTGTTTAATATGACAGGGGACCCCCTAAAATCCTATTATGTCGTTCCCGGCTTCCCTTCGTCATGCGCGCAGGTTCTGTGCACAAAGGCCAGGGCAGGCTCCCCGGTGCATTGCTGCATTAATTTGACATTTCTGGCTCCAATTAACCTTACGTTTCAACTATTTTCTAAAGATTGTTCTTTTAATTTGCGATAAGGTTATTTTTTTTTTCCAATGGTGTTTCACAAGCTTGTGCACAGAGGCCTGTTGTAGAAAACTGAGCCCAGTTGCTGCATGCTTCAAGGCAACATGCTGTGGCTTACACTTGGCCTGTCCACAAGTGTGCATGTTAGGTGAGAAAGGGTTTCCCACAGTAGAAGCCGGTGGGCACACGAGGGTGACCTATGATGGCACGGTGGGCATTGTAAGCCAATTAGGCCATACTCCAAGGCCAGAGCAAGGAAACCTAAGTGAAAACAAGCTAGATTATAAAGACTGTGGGACTAGATGGTCCAGAGGGTAAAGAGCTTGCCACAGAAATATGAGGACCTGAGTTCAGATCCCAGCATCCACACAAAAAGTCAGATGTAACCCTATATACCCCAAATCCAGAGGATTACTGGGGCTCCCTTGCCAGCTGACTATCAGTGAGTTCCAGATGCACTGGGAGACCCTGTTTCAAAATATAAAGCAGGGAGCAATAGAGGACACCCCAACATCAACCTCTGGCATACACATGTGCACACACCCACATATACCACATGCTTCAAGACAATGTATTGAGCTCAGTCTGACTAGTTTACTGAAAACATGAGTACACACATATTTGCCACACAGACATGAGGACCTGGGTTCAATCCCAGGACCAACATGGTGGCTCTTGCCTGTAATCCCTGAGCTGGAGAAGCAGAGATGAGAGGATTCTGGCGCTTCCTGGCCAACTGATACAGACAAATCAGTGAGCTCCAGGTTCAGTAAGAACTTGTCTCAAAAAAATAAAGTAGAGCGTGATGGAGAAAGATACTGGACATTGATCCCTAGTCTGTCTCTAATTCACACATGAACGTGCGCGCATGTTCACAAAATGTTCACAAACACACACATACACACACACACACACACACACACACACACACACACACAATACATGAGGCTTAATTGGAGGAAGTTAACTTAGGGGTGTACAGGCAAAGTGACAATTGAGACCCCATCCCTTTCTTCCTCTCTTTTGCTTCCTGCCTGCCAGGAGGTGAGCACTTCCTCAACGATGCATGATCCACCAAGATGTACTGCTCTGCCACAGGCCCAACAGCAAAAGAGCCAAGTGACCACAGACCAAGACCTCTGAAACAATGAGCCAAGTGAAGCTGTTGCACCTTCTGAGTTGGCTCTCCCAGCTCTCTTGCCACAATAGCAGAAGACTGGCTCACACACCCTCCATGACCCCTGTCTACCTTTGTTGATTTCTGAACCACAGAAGGTTTGAGGCCTGGAAAATATACCTCGGGGTTCTGCCATCTCGGTGCAGTGGGTACTGTGGACGGTGCCACCCCACTGGGCACACTGGGATGTATAATTCTTCTTTCAATAACTCTGAATTTTCTGAATGACTCTAAAAGTGGAACCAGACTTGGCCCCTGCAAATACAGAATCTATTATCTGTAAGGCATCTGGGGCAAGAGGTCCTGCTCTAATCTCTTCTAAAAACTGTCACCTTGGAGTTGGAGCAAGGGCTCAGTGGTTAGCACTGGCTACTCTTGCAAAGGACCTGGGTTTGGTTGGCAGCACCCACATGATGGCTCACAAGTAACTGTAACTCCAGTTTCAGAGGCTCCAACATCCTCCCCTGGCCTCCACAGGCACATGGTACACATCTAGACTCACAGGCAAAACACTGATACACGCTTTAAAAACCTCCGCCTTTCAGCTCCTCTGTGGGAAACGCACTGGGCCGTGTAGGATCCTTGGGAGCGACAAAGATAATCCTGAAGAAGTCTTCTCTCAGTCGTGTCTACATGCTGTTAAGAACACCTGTGTACAATAAACCTGGGGAAACAAGTACCCAGCCCAGGTACCTGCCATAGGATCCCCAGGGCAGATACGCTGATTCAGAATCTGTGCTTAATAAGATGACGGAGGAGCGCGCGTTCCTCTGGAAGGACATACCCACAAGAGACTTCCAAAAGGGAGCTGGAGAGAAGTGAGAGGAGGGGAGAGCCTCCTTCAGCTCAGCACGCGGCTCTCACATGTGGGAAGAAGAGAAGAAAGGGTCAGCTGAGAAAGAGGGACTGTCCGTCGTAGTACAGTCCAACATAGGCTCAAATAGATGGATACCCCTAGTATCTGTACCCCTAGGGAGGGTCAGTACCAGAGCACCGTCACATAACAGATCTGCACCTAGATAAAAGGGTGTGGTTGGCTAAGGGCAGAGCTGACCATAGAGCGCCTGCCTAGTGCACGTAAGGCCCAGGCTTCCATCCCCAGCGCTGCAAAAATCGTAAGTAAAGAAAATTAAGTTGTAATGCTTTGCACAGACTCTACACACGTCCTACCCTACACTTTAACCCTTTCTAAATGACTTGCAATACCCAATACACACTAAATGCTGTGTAAGCAGCTGTGATGCTGTATCGCTTAGAGAATGATGTCAAGAAAACTTATCTGTGTATTCTCAATACACGTGTTTGTTTGTTTGTTGTTTGTTTTCTCCTGAAAGTGTTTTATTTTTCCATGGCTAAAGCCATGGTGATGAACAGAAGGCCACCCACTGCGATCATTGCTGTGAGGTATTCCTGCCTGTGTTCCTCTCTTACCCATCGTCCTTTATGCCAGATTCCCTTGAGTACTTTGTTTTAAATATTATTTTTTCTTTTAATTATATATATATATACATATGTATGTATGCGTATAGGCATGCATGTGTGTATGTATGTGGGGGCAAGGGTATGTGCATGGGAGTGCAGGTGCCCACCTGGTGTCCAGAAAAGGGCCTTGGATCCCTTTGAACTGGACTTATAGCTGTCTGCTATGGATATTGGGTACTGAACTCAGGTCCTCTGTAAGAACAGTACGCACTCCTAACCTCTGACTCATCACTCCAGCACCTCAGGCCTTTTTTTTTTTTTTTTTTTTTGTCCTTTCACTCTATAAGCCTTGAAACGTGAGTAATACATAATTTGCTTTTAAAATTCAAATAAATCCACTTTATTGATTGCATGTGGTTATATCTTCTCAAGATATAGTCTCCATCATTGGACATTTGGACCACTTCTTTACCAAACCAAAACTTTCATGACCAATTTTACCACTGAAATAGCAGGGATAATTTCCAAGCACACTCTGAAACAACAGATAGACTCTATCTGCCTTTGATAGAATTTTATGTTCTCCACTTAGTGAAGAAAAAACTTCCCAGCATTTGGTGCTCACAGAAAGGAATAAAAAGATGTGGGTTTTTTTTTTCACACTTCAGGCATCAGATGCTAAGTTTTAAAATACCCTGCATGGTGTGAACTTAGCTTTCAACATCAAGCGCAGCTTTTCCAAGTCTGAAACCAAGCAGTTAAGAAATAAAGATGTTAGGCAGCAAAACGCACACGTGTGGAGCATCAAATTGTTAAAATGACACACATGTGCAGGAGAATGGTCGTTCACACTCAGATCGTCAGCTGGAGGTCCTCCCGTGAATCAGCCCCAGCCTCCAGAGGGCATGGATGCACAACAGTGCGCGCACGCGCACACACACACACACACACACACACACAGTCTTTTACAAAACACACCAGCCGAAGCACAGTTCATCTTTTGTCCTCAAGTGTAGTCCCATACACATGTGTGTTTGACGTCTTCATCAGAGAAAGCCGCACAGATGCCTGAGGAAGCTATTCTTTCTCTTCTTTCCTTTCCAGTTTGTGTGTGTGCAGATGCATGTGTACGTGCTGCATTGGCTGTTGCTTCTCAGGCACCATCCAGTTTGGGTGTGTTTGTTTTGTTTTGTTTTGTTTTGTTTTGTTTTGTTTTGTTTTGAGACAGGATCTCTCACTGCCTAACTGTCCAGCAAACCAGGTGTATGTCCATCTTCATCACCCTAACACTGGGATTGGGGTTACAAGTCAGTGCTACCATGCCCTGCTTTCCTTTAAAAAAAATTAATTTATTCCTTGGCAATTTAATAGTTATATGCAATGTACCTTGATAATATCCACCCTATCTCTCCCCAGAACCACACAACACAGCCCATCCTTCTTCTATTGTCTTTTCTTTTACAACCACTAAGTCCAATCAGTGCTACCCGCATGAGCAGGGGCAAACCTGGAGCTGTCCCAAACAAAATGAATCTCTCTCCTCCAGATGCCACCAGCTTCCAATAGCGTCTTCCTAGGTGTGCTACCATCTCGAGCCCCACCTCTTCCGTGATGGCATTATTGACTAGCTTGCCCTTGGGCAGGTAACCACAGCTGCTGGGGTTCATGAGTGCCATGGTCATGTTGGGTCCAGAAGACAGCATCTCAAGGCACCCTCCCCATCCTCCAGCTCCCACATTCTTTCCACCCTCTCTTTTGTGGTATTGCAGGGGATGTTATAGACACTCCATTTAGGGCTGGACACGTAACAGTCATTTAACCTCAGCACTTCGGCCAGTTATGAGTCACTCTCTTGAATGCTGACCATGACGTCTCCTACCAAGGTTGAGAAAATTATCAATTATCAATGAATATAAGCCTAAGTATTTAGAAGGCAGCTTGACAGCATGTCTGTTTAGCAGAACAGTAGTAGGCTCCTCTACTAAGACCTTTGACCTCCCAGCCAGGCTTTGGATCAGGCTTACAGCACCAGACATGAATTCCTTCCTGTGGAGCAGGCCTCAGATCTAATCAGAAAGCAGGTGGTTTATCACATGCTTTTCTCTTGCTGTGATAAAAAAAAAATAGCATGACCCAGAAACTTATAGAAGAAAGATTTGCTTTTGCCCTACAGGCCCATAATGGCAGGGGTGTCATGGCAGCCACATGTCAGGATCAAGAAACGGAGAGCTCACAGTTTGAACCGCAAGTGAGAAGCAGAGAGGGCTACCCAGAAGGTGGCAGAGTTTCTTAATCTCGAAGTCTTATCCCAGTGATGGACGTCCTCCAACCAGTCTCTACCACCTAAGCCTCCCCAAACGGCACCACCGCCAGCTGGGGACCAAGTGTCCAAATGCCCAGGACTATGAGGGACATTTCTCATTAAAGCCATCGCAGTTGGTTGCCCCCATCACAGCCATGCCACTGTTGAACCTTCTTGAGTTCATTTTGTCTGGTAGGTCAGTATGGTAACATGCAGGCTCCACTGCTGGATAAATCCACTGGTGGCTTCTCCAGATGTGAACTGCAAAGCATTGGGCACTATGAAAGTCAGCCATAAGGGAAGTAATCTCCGGGCCGGTTCCAGTTTGGTTTCTCTATGTCCTATCATCAGTGTGTGCTGTATCTTCAACAACGGAGTCTTACTCTGGTTATGGTGGGCAATGAAGAGCAATGCAATAGCCTGTGTTGTTTGGGAGCACCTGACGCATTTCTGATCAAACTCACAAGGGGTTTCCCCTACCTGGCACTGAAGGTTTTCATTTAACAGCTTAGGTCTTTTGAGAAAAGCATTGTCCCCTGACCCCCAATACAGGGTACCTCCATTTAACCTCCTTTTTAAGTTACTATTATCTTTAAATATTTTAATTTATTTATTTTATGTGTATCAGTGTTTTTTCTGCATGTATGTCTGTGTACCACACGAATGTTTGGTGCCCACAGAGGCCGGAAGAGAGCATCCGATCTCCTGGCACTATAGTGACAGATAGTTGTGAGTCACCATGTGGATGTTGGGAATTGAACCCAGGTCCTTTGGAAGAGCAGCCAGGACTTTTAAATGATGAACTCTCTTTCTGACCCTAATTGTTATTTTTTAATAGGTTTACAAAGTAGTGAGTTGCCATCAGCTTTTTCATACAACCTTCATTAGATAAATTACAATAAATTACAATAAATCCTTCCTCACTTAAGTTGCTTCATGCCAGATACTTTCTCACTAAAATGTTTGCATATGTGTGTGTGTGTGTGTGTGTGTGTGTGTGTGTGTGAATTCCAGAGATAACTATGTAGAAATTAACTACTACTGTCTCTTTACATACTTAATAATCATGCATCCCATACCTCAGAACATCTAAAAGAATGTAATTGTCACAAAGAAACAATAAAAGTTTAATGTGATGGATATGCTAATTACCCTAATTTGCTCAACCTCCAACCTAAGCATGAATCAAAACATCACATCGTTCCTCACAGATAAATATGGTCATTATGACCATTTTCTAAAAAGCCATGACAAATTTTTCTCTTGTGCTTGGCCTCCCAGGCATTATAGAGTATTTCTCTATGACCCAAATACTCGACATCTTTTTGTTTCTTACAATTCTTTTTTAATATATTTTTATTAATTCTTTGAGAATTACATAAATGTATACAATATCCATGTCCCCTTCCTTGTAGATCTACACCCTGCTTCCCATCCCCACCCCTTCCCAACTCTCTGTCCTCTACTGTTTGCTTTGTTTTATAACCTATCCAGTCCAATTTGTGCCGCCCATATCTACAAGGATATAGGGCAATCCACTGGGGCATGGCTGACCTACCAGAGACCACGCCCCCTAAACAACAGACTTTTTTTCTTCAGAAACCATCAGCTGCAATAGCTCCTCATCTATGGGTGGGGTCTCCTGAGCCGCCCCCTCTCCATGCTGGAATGTTGACTGGTTTGGTCTTGTGTACATCTTACGCAGGTAGCCACAGCTACTGTGAGTTTATGAGAGCGACAGTTCTATCATGTCAAGAAGACACTGTTCTGCTCTGATTCTCCCTGACCTCTGGCTCTTATGGACTCTTCTGCAATGGTCCGTGAGCCTTAATGGGTAGGGAATCTGGTATAGCTATACCATGTGTGGCTGAGCACTCCATAGTCACGTATCCTCTGCCCTGTGACCAGTTGTGAGCTTCTATGGTAACTGATGTTCACCACACAATGAACATCTCTGAGGAGGTCTGAGAGCAGCACCGACCTAAGAATGCCCAACATCTCAGTTGGCAATGCCACACCTACAAATCCAACCAGGAGAGGAAGTCAAAAAATCGTTCCCAAAATTCTGTTTTAATATCTTATTTATTATTTCATGTTTGTGCTTTTGTTTTATTTTAAGTTATGTTGTTCAGTTTACTTTCTTTTTCTTTTTCTCAGGTGCATGTTTCTGGTGATAAAATTGGGACCACAGGCAAGTGCCCTAAGTCACATCCCCAGCCTTACTTACTCATATCTTATTTGTTCTGTGCGTATAGCCAATGAACAAGAGGGATGGCTACTTAAATCTTATTCTAGCTGCTCAGTTCCCTTTTACTCTTAAAACTGATCAATGTGTATGTTCAAATGAGTTAAGAGAGTTTTATTTTATAGAATTGTTTCCAGCTGTCTCTGTATACTACAGCCAGTCCATAAGGAAAGTTGAACAGAAAGCTGGAATTCCCTAAATGTTTTCTATTTAAATATAGCATTGGGGTTGGTAGAAATTAAGTGACCTTGGCATGTCAGTGTAATAAGGATTTCTTCTCCATGTCGAGGCATGTTCTGTGGGAAGTCCTGCTACCAACTCTCAGATGACCCCTCCCTTCAGGACCCTGAGATGAGATGCTACCTAAGACCTGGAAGATGCATTAGTGTCCACCAATTCCTGGAGATTGGCACGGGACCCTGGAAAGGGCGTGATCCCTCCTTTGTGTAACAGGAGGCTGTGCACTGTTCCCCCACTAGAAAATCCTCTTGTCTAACTGTGGAGACTACAGACAGACAAATCGTCAGGGAGATGTCAATGCATCACTATGATCAATAGCTTTTTTTAAAAAAAAAAAATAGGACCTCAATTGGGGAAATAGGGTTACACCAAACTGTGACGTTTCTGCAGAGTAAAGCTACAGCATAGGAGAAGTGTTTGCCAACTATTCATCTGACAAAGGACTAACATCTAGACTGTCTGTGTAGGGGGTGGAAGTGTACATATCATGTATGGAAGTATAAAAATTTAGCAGCAAAAGATAACTCATCTAATGGTTTGAATATGAAATGTCCTCATAGACTCATGTTCCAATCTAGATTCCCAGCTGGTGATGCTGCCTGGGGAGGATCTAGAACACTAAGGAGGTTAGTTAGAGGAAGCAGATCACTAGCGGCAGGTCCATGGGTGTGTCTGGTCCCCATTCCCTCCCCTCTCTCTTTTTCTTCTCTGCCTGAGAGCAGGTCCACGATGAATCTCATTTCCGCCTCTCCTCTCCTTTCCCTTCCCCTTCCCTTCTCTCCTCTTCTCCTACCCCCCTACCCCCACATCTCTCCTCCTCTCTACTTTCAAAAAGGGTAAATAATCTGAGTAGGCATGTGCTGGATGGTCTTATGTCAACTTGACACAAGCCAGAGACATCTGAGAGGAAGGAATTTCCATTAAGAAAATGTCTCCATAAGAACAGGCTGTAGGCAAGTCTGTAGAGCATTTTCTTACTTAGTGATGGATGGATGGGTAGTGCCACTGCTGGGTTGGTAGTCCTGGGTTCTGTAAGAAAGCACACTGAGCAAGCCATGATGAGCAAGCCAGTAAGCAGCACCCCTCCATGGCCTCTGCATCAGCTCCTACCTCCAGGTTCCTTCCCTGTTTCAGTTCCAGCCCTGACTTCCTTCAACGATGGACAGTGATGTGGGCTTGTAAGCCCAAGTAACCCTTTCCTCCCCAAGTTCCTTTGGTCATGGTGTTTCATCACAGCAATAGTAACCCTACCTAAAACAAGACACTTTTAATAAATAAATAAATAAATAAATAAATAAATAAATAAATGGTCAACAAGTACATGAAAATTTCTCGACCTTATTAACCATTAGAGGGATGCAAATCAAAACTCAGCAACATATCCTCTCACCCCAGATAGAACAGCTATTTCATATTAAATAAATAACAAGTGCTGTTGGGGAGATGAATAAAGGGAACTCTTGGACTCTGCTGGTGGGAAGATAAATAAGTGCCACCGTTAGGAAGAACAGCACGTGGCTTTTATAAACATTACAAATCAGTCTACCACATGACCCAGCTGCCCTCCTCCTAATTAAATATTCAAATGAAAAGACATCAGTACCCCAGAGGATTCACGCACGCTCAGTGACTGTGGCAGTATTCACAAGGCTGAGACAGGGAAGGACCCCAGGTTGCTTGGGAGTGGATGGGCATGTAAAAACACATGGAATTACTGGGCAGATGCCTCAGTTGGTAGAGTGCTTGCCCCACACACATGAGGCCTTGAGGCATCTCCAGCACTGCATAAAATGACTAATTGTGGTGGCACCCACCTGTATCCTCAGCCCTTGGGAGGTGGAGGCAGGAGGATCAGAAGCTCAAGGTCAGCCTCGGTCTCACGAGAGTTTGAGGTCAGCCTGGGCTACATCCAGCTCAAAAGTGGGCAGGGACTAAAAATGTGCAAATGTTCATAATAGAGTATTAGCCAGAAAGAAGAATGAAACCCCAGCATTTGGACCCAATAGGTGGAAGCGTTGGACATCGTGTGAAATAAATGAAGCTGTGCACGGGGAGGGAGAAGGGGGGCTGGGTTCAACTGGTACTCAGCAGATATGTAACTGAAGCAACCACTGAGTGGCACTTGGATAAACAACGCATGCTCACACACACACACACACACACACACAGAGAGAGAAAGAGAGAGAGAGAGAGAGAGAGAGAGAGAGAGAGAGAGAAAGAGAAACCTTAAACCCAGTTTCTATTCTGGGGAAGAAGAGTGCCTAAGCTGCTTTTACGCGGTGGAATTACACACACTGTGGATTCTTTCCTCAGAGCCCCAAAGTGGAAACAACAGTTTCTGCAAAATGGGGACCTCTAACCCCATCCACACAAGCATACATCCCAAGCTGGGGCTCCTGACTGGTCCCCTTTTTATTTGAGCTGGTTTCATTCAAAAGACAAGACACCCAGGCCTGAAGGGCTTCACCCTCCTGAAAACAGTTAACATCTGAATGAAGCTGGCTGGCTTGGCAGAAGGGCCACAGACATTTTTATGTCCCGGACTCTTTGCCCCGGTATTTAACCCCTAAAACATAAGTAGATGAAAGACAGCTCATGAGAATTGTGTTCCCTAAACTAAATGCTGTCAGTAAAATTTTTTATTTTCCCTTTTCAATAGCGAATGTTATAAGACATTTCACATCCTTTGTGTCCCCGTTGGATGAAATTACCCTGGAAACAAACATTAGTGTGTAAAATGAAGATCCAGGGGCTATTAGTGGGCTCCTACAGCTGTACGCGGAACGAACCCAGGAGCAATGAGGCAGAGACATGGATGGAGGCGACGAAGCTGGCTCTGACCGGGGTCAGAGACAATAAAATTATATGGCCCTCTCCCTTTACCGCCCGTTTGGGATTAATGCCGAAAGGCCCGGTCCACAACTGACTGTAGACCGGAATAATCGGGCTTATTGGACATTTCCAGAAGGCATGTCTAGGCCACCATCTTTCCCATGACTCGGTCAGCAATATTTCCTGAGCACCTCTGACATACAGAGCACACAACTGAATGCTGCAGGAGAGGAAAGCAAGCTAACGCCACGCCTCTGTAAGGGCAGACACAGTCTCCTCTCTAGTTCACGGCTTTCAAGTTCATGCAAAGACCTGACTGCACAGCACGGTCATGAGGCCCTCAGAAGCATACAGAAGCAGAGACGCACGAAGGACTCTGCGTGGCCACAGCTCTGGTAGCCTCGTGGCCTCTGAGAAACGGGCAGGTCCTCAATTGCTAAGCTTCTCCCCCCCCTCCCCCTCAGTTTCATACATGAGGATAAAGATGTGATCAGCTTCCAGCCCCTGCCTACCAGCCATTACTGTGTCTTCCCTACCATGATGGATGCTCTGCCTCAGAAACCAGAACAAACCCTTTCTTCCTTGAATTGTTCTTGGGCATGATATTTCACACAGCACTCAAAAAATGACTAATACATGGGTACTTTGGTAGATGGCTAAGTTAGATGAAGTCATAAGGATGGGTCCCTTATACTGGGATTAGTGTCCCTATAAGAAGAGGTACCACAGAGCTCCTAATGTCCCATCTCTTTCTCTGCCACAGCAAAGGAGCGTGCTGTCACCATCTGGACTCACAAGAGATGCATGCTCTTGTTTACGCCATCAGGACAATGGTATTCCGTAAAGACAAACCAAGCTAAGCCATCAATTACATTTTTTTAAATCACTTTTCTCCTTCTCTTTCCCCATGCCCTTGGCCTTGAGGAGGACAGAAGCCAGAACTTAAAAGAAAGCTGTCCCTCCCTGGGGGAGAAGAGAAGCTAAAACCGTAAGCAGAACCTCTTCAGAGAGGAAAGCATTCCAAAGACTGGTACATCTGCCTTCCTCACGCAGACTGTTTGCTGGCAAAGCTGTGGGACCTTCTACTACCTCAGAGGGAGCTGTACGGTCACCAACTCTAGGTGACTCTGGGCCTGGTGGGCAATCCCCATGGAAAGGACTGTCTTGGTTTCTATGAACAGACACTGTGACCAAGGACACTTACAGACAAAAGCTGTTAGTGGGGGCTTGCAGTTTCAGAGGGTGAGCGCATGAGCACCGTGGTGGGACGTGTAGGAGCAGGCAGGCACGGTGTGAGAGCAGCCGCTGATCGCTTACGTCTGACCCACAAGCACAAGGCAGAGAGCTAACTGGGAATGGCGCCGGCTTCTGAAACCTCAAACCCGTGACACCCCTCCTCCTCCGAGGCCACACCTCCTCATCCTACCCAAACAGTTCCACCAACTGGCAACCAGGTGTCCAAACATCTGAGCCTGTGGGGGCCAGTCTCACTCACACCACCACAGGGACAGTGGGGACAAACAGAGACACATTTCAGCCACATCCTCCAGGTTAAGTGAGTGACGGGCAAACACTGGGACAGCAGCGTGTGGCCAATGTGAAGAGAAGATGTGGGATAGATTTTTTTTTCTTTTGACTTCTTTCTCGGCATAACTGTTTATTTCTGTGTATTTTAGGATCATCTTATCCAGTTAAAAATGCAGACACACGCACATACACATATACAGACACGCATGTACACACACACACACACACACACACACACACACACACACACACACGAAATGAAAATAAGAAAGGCACTTGTTGGAAAGAAGGGTTACCCTGGGAGGATGGGGTTGAGAGAAGAGAATGGAGTTGAGACAGGGGAGTGGGGTTGAGAAGAACAACATAATATACAAGTAAGGAACTATCAAAGAATAATAAATACCTTTTTAATGAGCATGGTAACACACAGTCACAATCTCAGCACTCTGGAGGTAGAGGCAAGAGGGTCAGGAGTTCAAGGTCAAGGCCATTCTCTGATGCAGAGAGAGTTGGAGGCTAGCCTAGGCTACATGAAGCCTTGTCTCCAAACAAAGGGATAATATGGAAGACTATCCTGCTCTGCACAGATGACAGAGCCTTTCTGATGAAAAAGCAGTGCTGTTCTTAGCAAATAAGAAATCAACTTCAAGACTGCCCGTTATCTAAATTAGCCTAACCATCCATTAGCTCACTTAATCAGTAACCTAATGGGTAAATGGTGATAGGGTTATCCTACATCTGCGTGATGCTTTGGAGCAGAAATTGGTAGTTTTCTGTACCTGCTCTCATGGAGATCATGTCAGGCAACTGTAAACCTAGGATTTCATTGCTCTCCTCTTAGGGAAAGTGCAGTCAAATGGTTGGGAAATTTAGAGCAGGCAAAGACGTCAGCCCTTGACCTCTGGATCAAGCCCAATGTTCCCTCCCGGAGACCAGAACTTGCTCCACAGGGAAAGCTCATGAGTGGGCAAGGAGCAGGGTACCAGAGCCGAGCTCAGCAGCATTGCTCCTCTCTAAGGGGGCACGGGGTGCTTGCCCCTAAGAGGGGGAGGGGTAATGAGGTCACTCAGGAGGGGGGAAGGGCTGCAGTTTGAACTGGGAGCATTAAGCACCTCTTCCCAGTAGGTCTGAGGAGGGCATACCCATGACAGCTGTGGTTTGGATGTCCCCTTCAAACCCGTGTTGAAACCCAGTTGTCGTTGGGATAGTGTGGAGATGTGAAGGCTTTAAGAGATGGCTGTTGTGAGGGAAGGGCCCCCAAGGATAGATCAGTGCTGTCACAGGGGGGATAAAGACCCCCAGAATGGGTTGCTATGAGTGTGAAGTGTCTCGTCTCCTTCCGCTCCATCTTTCCCTAATGCTCACCTGCCTTTCTGTGCTGAACTAACACGGCGTAAAGGCTTTCGCCATGTGCAGGCTTTCACCTTGGACTTGAACCCTCCGGAACTGTGAGTGGAATAAACCTCTGTTCTTTATTAAGGACTGGCCTGTATCTGGTGCTCCATTATCTGTAGCAGCAAAACATGGACTAAGACTAAAGGCTAACTCACTCGGACCAGCTCTCACCTCAGCCTTCCCCTGAAAGGAAATGCTTAGAGGTGTGGAGATTGGCTTTTCCGCTGAAGTGAGCTCCCCCGACGGCAGAAGTGACCCTCACATAAGAACGAGGATTTCCACAACAGCGACTGGGAGATGGTTCAACAGGCAAGAGTCTTACTATGCAAGTAGAAGACCTGAGTTTCGGGCAAGTGGATCTCTGTGAGTTCGAGGCCAACCTGGTCTGCAAAGTGAGTTCCAGGACAGCCAGAGCTGTTACACAGAGAAATTCTGTCTCAAAAGAACAACAACAACAACAACAAAAGATCTGAGTTCCAGTTCCAGCACTCAAGAAAAAACTGGGCACATAGTCATGAGCACCTGTAACCCCGGTATCGACAGGAGACAAACGCACCCCAGGAGCTCAGGAGCCAGCCTAGCAAAACAAAACAAAAAAGATGTCAGGGTCAATGGGAGGCCCTGTCTCAAGTGAAAGAGAAAGTGAAAAGTGATACAGGAAGACACCTGACTTCCTCCTCTGGCCTCCACATGTGGGCACATATACCCACGTACACGTGCAACAGAGAGAGAGAGAGAGAGAGAGAGAGAGAGAGAGAGAGAGAGAGAGAGAGGAATGATTTAAGCATTTTCAATGCTCTTGCCCTCACTAGGTGCTGAACTGAAGAGATTACAGGGGTGTGATAACTGCCCCCCAAGTCAGCTGATATGAAGCAGGAGGATTATCCTCTGTAGAACTGGTCTAAGATCTAATCTGCTAGCCTCTTGGAGGGGACTATGCTCTCGGCAAAATGGAACCAAAGCACAAGAAGAATGTAAGGCTTGGAAAATGAAGAAGATCATAGAGCAAGAAATGTGTCTGTCTGTCCTCTAGGAGCTAAAGCAGACTCTGGATGGGCACCAACACAGAAACAGGACCCGGTAAAGATGATTCCCCCGGTACAAGATCCACTTGGAGCATCTTCAGGCTTCTGACTTAAAAAACTGTGAATCAATGTGGTTCTCCACGCTATTCTAGAGGGATTGGGTCCAGCATCCCTTGTGGGTACCAAAACCCATGGATGCTCAGCTCATTTATATAAAATAAAATTATGTGCATTTTACATACTCTATATACAGCCCCCCCCCATATATTAAATTGTCTAAATGACTTGGGATACCTGGAATGATGTAAATGCTGCCTGAAGTCATTACAGTGCATAATTTAGGGAGTAACATCAAGAAAAGCGTCTCACGCTTGCTTCGGCAGCACATATACTAAAATCGGAATGATACAGAGAAGATTAGCGCGGCCCCTGTGCGAGGATGACACGCAAGTTCGTGAAGCGTTTCGTATTTTTCTGCGTCATCAAGGGAAAGGCCAGGCTGGGGCGGCTGGTCCACAGGAAGACATGCACCACTGCTGCCTTCACACAGGTTAACTTGGAGGACAAGGATGCTCTGGCTCAGCTGGTGGATGCTATTAGGACCAATTAAACGACAGATATGATGAGATCTGACGCCACTGGGGAGGCAACGTCCCGGGTCCTAAATCTGTGGCTCGAATTGCCAAGCTGGAAAAGGCAAAGACCAAAGAATTCGCCACTAAACTGGGTTAAATGTACACTACTAAGTTTTCTGTACATAAATATAATTACAAACTTATCTTCCAAAAAAAAAAAGAAAAAAGTCTTAACATGCTCAATACAGATGCAATTTTTTTTCAAATATTTTTCACCCAAGGGTTGGCTATCTGAATCTGTAGATGCGCCACCCATAGATGGGGAGGGCTGGTATAAATAAGTCGTTAGAGACCACTAAGTATGTGGCAACCTGTTGCACAGCATTAGAAAGTGAACACAACAGCCAACACTCGGAGCTTTGGCGTTCCTTCTTTGCAAGGCAGTTAGTTATAAGTTTGGTCAATTCTATGAATCCCCCCGACCCACAAAGGGTATATGCTTATCACCACCATTTTACAGAAAAGGAAACGAGCATTCAGACAGTTCTTAAGTATTTCTTCTAGCTTATAAGTTCTGTAATTTCAAGGGGTTCTGGCCTCCATCGGGACCCAGGGTCATTGTCTCAACCCTTTATCATTATAGTCTGAGGGGTATACCACCCCATGATGCACTCAGTGTTCCTGAACTCCTTCAAGGGTAACAGGGAGGCCGAGGCCGAGGGGTACTTTACTCAGTTGCTTGGGCATTCTTGCTGAAGCATCACATCCTGGGTAACCTAACATTTGAACTTAACATTTCTCAGTACTTGCCAGAGAATGGGTTCCCACTAGCAGTTCATGGGGTGACCCCAAGAGAGCCACAGACTCCTCAATTCCACCTACACTGCCCCCCACACACACACCATGCTTCCCTCACCTGCACCAAGGACCCCAGTACCATTTCTTGTCCTGCGTGTCAGGACCTGCCATTGGCCCCCGGAGTGCCAACTGTCACACCATAATGAGCTCATCCCAGCACAAGTCTGAAGGAGAGCAATATTTAGCAGTTCAAGCAGGGCAGGGGCTAACATTAAACAAATTTCAAGGGTTATTTAAAGTTAATTGAGTTTAATCATATAATAGTTTTATAATTAGTCATGGTGCTATTCTTTCTACGTGGGTGGACCCAAGCTCTGAAGAAAAAGACGACAACCAGAAGGAAAGGGACCTGGACAGCCAGGGGGTGAGGGAGGCAGGACCAGCGGGGAAGAAACAGGGTGCTGTTGGTGCGCCTGCAAGAATGCTCTAGAACTCTGGGGACTCTGGTATCCCCAGCAGGGGTTCCTGCGCAGTGGACTGGTGCGCTCTGGTCTTTGTCGTCTGTGTTTGGAGTATGTCCAGTCTGTGATGAGAAACTTCTCAGGTGTGGTGGTTTTAGTGAAAAATGTCCTGCGCAGGCTCAGATATTTGAACACTTGCTCCCTACCCCCATTGGTGACACTGTTGGTGGCATTATGTTTGAGGACGTTCAGCTTCTCTGAAGGAAGTACATCACTCAGGGTGGGCTTTGGGGGCTTATATTCTCTTCCACTTGCAGCTCAGTCTCTGCTGCCTGGGTTTGGATGCACTTGCTGCCATCCGTGTGTGTGTGTGTGTGTGTGTGTGTGTGTGTGTGTGTGTGTGTGTCACCCCCCCCCCATGCCGCTGTGATGGACTGTACTCTCGTCCCTCTAGAACAGTGGTTCTCAACCTTCCTAACACCATGGTGACCCCCAACCATAAAATTATTTTTGTTGCTACTTCATAGCTGTAGTTTGCTGCTATTGTGAATCGCAGTATAAATATCTGATATGCAGAATATCTGATATGTGACCTCTATGAAAGGGTCATTCACCCCAAAGGTGTCACAGCCCACAGGTTGAGAACCACTCACTGCTCTAGAACCACAAGCCAAAATAAATTATTTCTATAAGACGTAATTCTTACAATTCTTTCTTTTTGTTATGGTACCTTTACCACAACAACAGAAAAATAATACTTCAGGAGGGAGTAAAAAAAAAAACTGTCCCAAACTCTGCAAATGGTATTTCAAGGCCAATGTGAAATCTGTGATAGTACTAGTCCAAAACATTGTCTCAACCCAGTCAATCAACAGCCCAGATCTACTGGGAAATAACTAATGGTATTTGCCTGTAAGATTCAATCCTGTAAGGAATTTAAGGTAGGTGCCTTTATGGGTTCCGTGGTATCGTACCCAAACAGGCTTCAGATTCTAAATTTCATCTACAGTGCACAGAATTGAACTCGTTGGAAACTCACTGAGGCCCTGAATGATAGGATTAGATAGATTCAAATGCTCTGTGAAGCTGGACCTCTCAGAGAGCCCGACCATCTGGGTGGGAAGGAAAGAAAGCTTATGACAACATCCGATGTCACATCATGTGTGTGATTCCCAAAACATCAGAAAATCCTTCCTTAACTTCAGGAGCACAAGCGGGGAAGGGGTGGAGAAGGGGAGCACCTTCATGAGTGCTCCTATCGGCCACGCACTGTTCTTTTGTTTCTTACAGCCATCTTCTGGGGAATGAGTAGAGGCTCGGGGTGATATAGTCCTGTGCCTAAGGTCTCATATCCAATGTGTGACTCTAGGATCTAAGGGACAGTGCACCATGGGACACTCAGGGTGCACATAGAAAAGGCATAATAGGAACGGGGGTGGGTTCCTACAAAAGCAGCCTCTCCTGGGTAGTTGCCTGGGACGCCATCAATCATCCCAGGAATGCAAGTCTGAGAGCCTAAGGATTACATGTTGACATGACATATCCAGGGATTACATGACAACACACTGACTCTTCTCTTTCCCTCTCAAGCCCTTCCTTCCCACAATGGTCAAATTAATCAAGGAAATAACTGAATGAGTCAAAAATACAGAAAGCTACACACAAGGAACTTCTCTCAGAAATACAAGGAAAAAACTGTCTGATTCCAACTGATTTTGTTTGTTTGTTTTTGTTTGTTTGTTTTTGTTTGTTTGTTTGTTTGTTTGTTTGTTTGTTTTGTTGTTTTGTGACACAGAATCTCACTATGTAGCCATGGCTGGCTGGAGATCAGGTTGGCCTCAAACTCACAGAGATCAGCCTGTCTTTATCTCCTGGATACTGAGATTAAACATGTGTACCAACACACCTAGTTTCAACTAGTTCTAAAACATGGATGGTGTTTTACTTAGGGTTTCTACTGCTGTGAAGAGACATGATGACCATGGCAACTCTTATAAAGGAAAACGTTTAATTGAGGTGGCTCACTTACAGTTCAGAGGTTCAAATCCTCATGGTGGGACATGATGGCGTGCAGGTAGACATGGTCCTGGAGAGGTAGCTGAGAGTTCTATATCTTGCAAGCAACAGGAAGTAAACGGTTTCACTGGGTAATGTTTAAGCATATGAGATCTCACAGTCTGCCTCCACAGTGACACACTTCCTCCAACAAGGCCACACTACTCCAACTACACCTCCCCATAGTGCCATTCTCTTTGGGGGGCCATTTTCTTTCAAGTCACCACATTCCACTCCCTGGCCCCCAAAAGCTTGTAGCCGTATCATAATTCAAAATGTTTTCAGTTCAGCTTCAAGAGTCCCCATAGTCTGACACAGTCTCAACAATGTTTAAAAATCCAAAGTTCAAAGTCTCTTCTGAGATTCACACAATCTCTTAACTATAATCCCCTATAAAATCAAAATGAAAAGGCAGATCACATACTTCCAACATATAATGGCACAGGATATACATTACTGTCCCAAAACATAGGGAAGGGAGTATAGTAAGGAAATACCAGACCAAAGCAAGACCAAAAACCAGCTGGGCAAACTCCAATCTCTGCATCTCCATGTCTGATGTCAAAATGCTCTTTAGATCTCCAACTCCATTCAGCTTTGTTGACTGTAACACCCTTCTTTCTCTTGGGCTGGTTCCACTCCCTGTTAGCAGCTTTCCTCAGCAGGTATCCCATGGCTCTGGCATCTCCAACATCTTGGAGTCTCCAAGACAATCTAGGCTTCACCTTCACAGCTTCGTGCAATGGCCTCCCTAAGCCTCCACTCAGAGACAGCTCTGACACATGCCTGGCCTCAGCGATTTTTCTTAGTCTCAGAGGAAGGTCGCATAATGCCTTTCTTCTGTCATTGAAGCCAGAACTGCCAAGTGCTGCTTCTTACTGAGACTGGAACACAGCCCCTCATTCAATTACATCTTCGCAGCTTTGTTTCCTTCACTGCCTAAGCTTGGCTGTCCTGGAACTCCCTCTGTAGACCAGGTTGGCCTCAGACTCAGAGATCCGCCTGCCTCTGCCTTCCAAGTGCTGGGATTAAAGGCGTGCATGACCATACCTGGCCCTAAACTTTTCTTTCACTCCTTTTCCCTCTTGGAAACTTGGCTGGGTGGGATCTTGCCCTGAGGTCACCACTCCGTTTATTCCATTTCTTAATCTGTTTGTCTCTTTGAACACAGGATTTAGCTCCATTCCACTTCCCGGTGCTCCCGATCTCCACTTGCTCCTTTTCATTATAAATATTTACAAGCATGAACACTAGTAGCCACACGACAGAGTCTACGCTAGGCTGTTTTGATGTTTCCTCTGCTAAGGGAATTAATCCAAATCTCTTCACTTTAACCTCAGGCAGACTCTTCGGACTAGGGCAAAAAGCAGCTACTTTCTCCACCAAAATATCACATATTTTGTGATCTCCAGGCCACATATTAATAATCTTCTCTGAAGCCTCTTGATCCACACACCCACAGTTCAGCAAATCACACTCAGCACCACTGTCTTTCATGCTCCTACTAGTATGGCCCATTAAAGCAGCACTTAAAGCATTCAACAGCTTTTCTAACCCACAGTCCTAAGGTCCATATTCTTTCAAACAAAAGTACCGTCAGGCCTGTCATAGCAGGACCCTAGTCCCTGGTACCAACTTCACAGACAGTGACACTTCCAACAACAGAGGGACTAGGTAGGTAGAATTCTGATTTGACAACTCAACAATGTCTCGAAGGACTGAACTCCATAGCATTTTATTGTTTTGTTTTGTCTCTGAGACATGGTTTCATGTACCCGAGTCTGGCCTCAGGCTTGCTACATAGCCCAGGATAACCTTGACCTCCTGGTTTTCTGCTTCTTCCTTCCCAGTGCTGGGGTAACAGACGCACTCTTCCAGGGCTTTGCCACAGTTGGCTTACGCAGTGCTAGGGATGGAAAATGAGGCTTTATGCATGCTGAGAAAACACTACCTATGGAGCTATATTCAGCCCTCAAGAGGCCACCATCTTGACTTCTTTAGCTCAGGTTCCCCTGGAGGTCCAAAGACAGCCACCAACAGCAGCCTTCCCTGAAACAGATGGGCAGCAGCATCAAGGTAGGTAGAATAGAAGTGTTTCGATTGGGTTGAGATGAGTCACACATTTACCCAGGACTTGGCTCAGGCACAGGGAACTGTTAGGTGCATGCTTTCCCAAGTGCTCGGGGTCCAGTGACTCCAGAAGCCACTGTAATGCCTATGATAGTGGTTTTTCTCAACCAAACACCAAGCCAGACCCCAAGTGGACACAGAAAGAAGCTGGCATGTACTGTGTGGTGCCTCTTGCCAGAAAGAGATTCATTTCATCAGGGGAACTTTCATATGCCTGTCCAGACAAAGCCGGCCTCCTCCGTGCGCTGCCCTTCACCAGCCATGAGCACTTTGAGGATGTTTCTGAATGTTCTGTTCTGAGCACTGCTTAAAGACTGATGAGGTCAAGGCCGCGGTCCCCAGGACCTCCTCACAACCTTCATCTTCCAGGCCTCAGAGTCCTCCTCTGGCAGCGCCCCTGCCTCACCTTGTCCCTGCCTCCCTGCTTGTCCCATGGCTGTTGAAGGGCTGAGAGGACGAGCGAAGCTTCGCTTTTTATCATTTGCAGGCAGCCTTTGCACAGCCTTGGTGTGCAGGAGCACTGCTGGGACTTGGGGTGCCTCTGGCTCCAGTGTATAGAGCCCCAGCACCTCACAAAACACTCGCAGACCAGGAGAAACGATGGTCAACTCCACAGGATTTCTGCATTCAAGGCCACCTTTCCTGTAGGTTAGTATTATTGATCACCCACACCTTCAGGCCTGACAGGTAATCAATAGACCCTCTGACCCAAATATGTGACTTGGCCCGTCGAGGCTCTAAAAACAAGAAGCGAACATGGCAAGTCGGGCTCGTGGTTTTCATACACGAGAATTACATTTTTTTTTTATTCCCCAGAGCTGGAAAGCCGTTTCTTCTCGAATTACCCTAGCCATCTCAGCAGTGTGTAATCAGAGAGTCTTTTTTCTCTTTTTCCTGCTCAACAGTTCTGCAACCAATCCCAAGCTATTACAAGCAAGCGACAGGGCCCAACTGTGGAGAAATCTATCCGTGCCCCCAAAAGAGCTAGGATTCTATCTCACTGTATCTTCAGGAGAGGGCCATTAACCTTCTTGGTGAGAGCTGTGAGGAGAAATGGCTGGGTGAGGGTGGCAGGGATTTGAGGGGTCAGGGGAACAGGAGCCGCTGGTTCAGCATCTGCCAGGGATGAGGGAGGGATGTGGAAGCCATTGACATGACCACCTTCAGAAACAGAAAGCTAATTATAATGGCATTGACCTTCAGGCTGCGGCTTTAGTGGAATGTAAGGGTATAAGATGTTTAGAAAGAAATAGAAGATGAATGCCTCTCCATCTGTCTCCATTAAAACTCAACAACCTGACTAAACCAGGAGCCACTTCCTCAGTATGGATATGCTTCTCTGAATAGGTATATATTTATCTGTGCGTATGTATGTATAGATGTGTGTATGTATGAATTATAGCATCTCTCTCTGTGTGTGAATTATAGCATCTCTGTGTATGTGTGTGTGTGTGTGTGTGTGTGTGTGTGTGTGTGTGTGTGTGTGTGTTATATGCGTGTGTATGTGGTATGGTGTGTGTTTATATGTGTGCATGCTGTGTGTGTAGAGAAAGAGAGAAATCCCAAAGTATCATGGATATTGAAAGAATGAATCAGAACAGTTTGCATCTAAACCCTAGCGCCCCACAAAACCCAACACCAAACAGATTTCTCAAGAAAGCCAAGTGTGTGAGTTAATTTATGAATGAATGAGTGATGAATGAATTTATAAGCTATGGAATGAATGAAAACGTGGTATGTAACCAAACACAGAGTATCAGCATGTTACTATCCCCGAGGATTATACTCCAAATAACAGTCCTCTTTCTTCATCCCTCTCCTATGAATCTGCAAAGCAGACTTGACTAGGTACAGTTAAAAGAAAAACCTGGAAGCTGCCCAGAGTTGGGTTCCAATCTTGGTCCTGGTAGCAAAGTGAGTTTATGAAAACCACATTACCTGTTTTGTCTTTCTGCCTTATCATATGAAAAATGAGAATAAAATACAGTCTAGTTTACAGTGTTAAAGTCATAGTGAGAGATAAGGCTGACTTAGGGCTGGATACGTTGCTGATACTCTGCAAGGTGCAGCTATTGCTAATACTAGCCAAGCCATATGACAGAATGTCGTGGATAAAGCTGGAACAACATTTTCAAGCCAGGAAGGATTTACTTAATAAGTCATGCCAAGATCGTTCTGCGTTAGCAGATGCTGGCTTCTCCTTCCTTCTTCCCAAGCTGGAAATAAGTAAATCCCAACCTTGCAGGCAGCCGACTGTGGAAATTCCCTCCAAAGAATGTGAAATGATAAAACAGAAAATGAAGAGACCTTGCCTCTGTGCAAGCGGAGCTAAGATTAACTGCTAAGTTTCCAAAAATGCCAACTCCACCTATCAGGATATCCAGGTTGTGCTGCAGTAACCAACGGTTCCAAACATCTCTGTGAGTTAAAAATCATAGTACAGCCTAGGCCCGATGGCACCGAGCTGTCTGCAATCCTCAGCACTCAGAAAGATGAAGCAGGAGGATCAAGGCCTGCCTTGGCAACTTAGTGAGACCCTGTATCCATAATACATATCCTTTACACATCATCTAGGGGTCTCTGCTCGGAGATCTGGTTCTAACAATGCCTACCTTAAGTGTGGCTGAACACCCAGCATCTAGAACAGGCTCTGGGGGGTTTCACACTCACAGTTAAATGTGCCCAGTGTGTGGGTGGCTTGGTCCATGCATAGTCTTTGACCCGAGCTAGTCAATTAACAACAGCAAACCAGAAGAGAACCAAGGAGTGCAATGCCACCATGCAGCCAGAGAGAAGGCAAGAATTCCTACTAGATGGCACTAATGATCACTGCTGTGACTATTTGTCTCATCGTTGTGACAAGCACACCTGCCAAAAGCAACTTAAGGACAAAGGGCTTATGTCGGCTCACAGTTCCAGAGCACGGTCCATCACAGCCAGGAAGTAACTGTAGCAGAAGGTTGAGGAGACTAGTCACCTTGTGCCTGCAATCGGGAGCAGGGAGTGATGGTCCCTGGAAAGCTGCAGACCACACGGGAAGACTGAAGAAGCTGGATCCTGCTGTCAGTGAAGGAGATGCGCTCACCATCAGGGAGCAAATGTAAGAGTGAAGAATAGGCCTGTTTCTCCCTTGGACCTCTGTTATGTGGGCCACTGCCAGAAGGTTCTACCCAGTCTGGGAAGGGCTTCCCTGTCAGTCAGTTAATCTTTCCAGGAAGTAACTCGCAGCCCCGTGCAGAGGGATGTCTTTCAGTTAAGCCCAATCCAATCAAATTAACAACAGAGATTAACTGGCTCAGTCACCAAATGTCATAAACCAAGGAGACTGTTAGTGGCTCTTCACAAACCAGCTGTGCCCATAAGAACAACAGGGAGCTGAGAAATCACCCTGTCCTCCAAACTTCTAACAGCTCAAAACAAGATGGGGCATTGCCGAGCACAGTCTGGAGTTGCCTTGAAGCATCTCAGACTTCCCTACTACTCACCCGTGTCCCTATCATAATTGACCCTCCAGATCCATATGTTCCAAATCCAAAGTTTCCACCAACCACAGCCTGAGACCATTCTGAGTAGGTGGGGGATGCTGCTTGTACTGAACGTACACTGACTTTTCTTTCTTGATATTATTCCCTGAACGATATAGTATAACAACTATTTACAGAGCGTTTATATCCATTAAGTATTATGAGTCACCTAGCCATGGTTTAAAGCAAACAGCATAGGTGTGGGCAAGTTACATACAAATTCTACATCTTATAAAAGGGACTCAAGCATCCATAAACTTGGCATCCAGCCCCCTGTAGCCTCTGAGGGACCATTACAACTGGGCAACCACATCATGCCATGATACTGCCTGTGTTAGGCAAGAATGGGCTGGAACCCCATGAAAAATGTAGATTCTTGGAGAGATGTGAGAAAGGACTTCTTTCCCTAATTTTGAAATTTAAAAATGTCCAAGGCGGCAGAATCCCTCCGGGCACGTTCCCCTGCCAGGGGTGGCTGTACGGTATTAGGACTGCAATACTAGCTGGCTTTGTCAGCCTTAGAGGAGTCAGGACAAGACCTCATTGTCCGGGTCAAGTTCATTAGGGAGTTAATTAGTGCCTTGGTTTCAGGATCTGTATATAACACCCATCCTCTGAGGCCCTAATAAACTTAACTGAGGAACCCTTTTCTCACCAGCTATAAAGTTCATTGATCCCTAAGATGTCTTTGGGCTCTACGGCTCACACCCCTGTGGCTACTTGACTTCCAAAGGGAAACCTAAGCATGTCACAAAGCCCTGTGGCAGCACAGGTGTGGTGCTGAAGAGCAGGGTCCAGGACAGTGTGACGGCCAGCAGGCCGGGACAGTCAAAGGACTTGGATAACACAGAAAAAAAGCTGTGGTGCCTTCACACAGCCCAAATACAGGGAAGGAGCTTAGCAGAGGTCAGGCGCAGGCAGGCTTATACCTTAGGGGATCTCTGTGTGACTGGCTCTCCAGAATTCGGTGAGGAGGTACGGTAGAAAAATCTGGACAGGAAGCCCAGAATGGATGCTCTTGCCAGAGTCCTGGGAGAGGTCACATGTCTGACTCTGAGTGTGAAATGATGGAGAAGAAAAAGCAGCAGAGACTTGTGATTCAAAGCACAGACAAGTGACCGATGAGGACACAGAGGATTCTGGGAACAAATGGGGGCAAAAGGATGAGGGACCAGAGGGCGTGTCCAGCAGGGTGAGTCACCCAGGCAGACCAGAAGACAGGCTGTTCTCTGAGGAGTAGGAGAAGGCTTGGCCAGGATGAGCAGGTGTCTCAAAGGCTGGGGGGACCGTGAGCAATAGGCACAGAGGGGTCACTCTAAGTTCCTGACGGATACGACAGGATGGAGTGACTTACGCTGGCAGCTTGTCTGTCGACACTGGGGTGAGCCAACAGGGAAAGACCTGTGGACTAAGTCCCCTGAATGTACGGACGGCAGCATTTACAGTGGGAAGAAATCATTTTTCAAAATGTCCACAAGGGCTTCAACACATCTCCCGTGACTCTTTCCTAATGTGGCAGCTGGCTCCTAAAGAATTGGATGAAGAGACAATATGGAGTCTGGTAGTGAAAGCTGGGTCTTCAAAAGCCTTGCCCCCCTATCTGGGGAAGCCAGCTGTACTGTCGTAAAAACATGACAACATATGGAGAGACTCGGTGGTGAAAAACTGAGGTCTCCTACCCACAACTCAAGAAGAAAGAGACATTGTACCAACAGCCGTGGGGTGCCATCGCAGAAGGGGATCCTCTAGGCCCAGTGAAGCTTTCGGGTAACTACATTACTAGCCATTGGGGTACCCTAAACCAGAACCACCCAGGAAGATGCTTCCAAATTCCTGAGCCCTCAAAAGATCTGTGGCAAAACGAACCACCATTTTCAGCTAGTATGTGTCGGCCAAACTTGTCACATAGCAACAAGAAGTAACAAAATGAGATAATCAGGAAGTAACTGGGAGTTGACTGATCAAATGGAAGGAGGAAGGAAACCTTCAGACAACCCTTGACAAAGTTCAGGACAGACACGTGAGAGGCTGGACCAGGATGATGGGAACAGAAAGGAGGAGGTCACCCATGTCTGACAAAAGACTAGATGTTTGGAGAGCTTGGAGATTTGTTGACCATAAGGTATGGTGAGACGTCTCAATGGATAAGGGCACTTGCCACCAAGCTCTGCTACCTAATGTGAAAGGGCACTTGTCCCTGAGCTCCACTACCTACGTTTGATCCCCTGGGACCTGTAAGGAAAGGACTGACCCACCCAAGTTGTCTTCAGGCCACTATACAAACACTGCACCATGGCTCATACCTGCACCTACACACACACACACACACACACACACACACACACACACACACTCACTCACTCACTCACTCACTCAGGATTTTAAAAAGGAAGTTAGGAAAATTACCCCGAGGTTGGAGCCTGAGTTATGAAGAGGAGATGGACACTATGCTATGCAGATCCATAACTGGCCATCATGAACCCCATCACTGTCCCAATTGTCAGTCTGGGTATCTGGAACAGTTTTTCCTTTTAAACAATATGATTTCATAAGAGCATGGTCTCCTAATTTCAATTATCATGATAGCCAAAGCATGTTTTTGAGACACGAAGTTTCCATTTTGATGTTCTGGTTTTGTTCAACGCTTGTAATTACCCCCCGGGTATCTGAGGAACTTGAAACAGGCATGGCATTTTTTCAACGGTCCCATGAGCAGATAAAATCCTCTCCAGCCGCAGCTTGTAGCACTTGAAGGAAACATGCTCTGACCACAGCGTGAGCTGGAGTGCAGCCATGCACTAAACTCCCAGCAGCTTGTCAGAATCCCCAGATGAGGCCAAACAGCAAAGCCTCATCGATCCACCCATCAACACCTTGGAGCTGAGCAGAGAGAAAGAATCTCAGCTGGACAGGGGGAGGGGCAAACGGAGGTGTTGACAAGGTCTCCTGTGATGGGTTCTTGAGTCAGAGAGTGCCCTTCTGCGGGTGACACACACAAGTGTCAGAAACAGCCAAACAATGGGCAAAGGCTGAGGCTGACCCTCCCCCTTCCAGGGCCAGCACCAAAAAGAGTCGTGGACACACTCTTCTTTCACATCTCCCTCTTTGAGCAAGAGCACACGTAGCCCAGGCTAGCCTTGAACTCATTATGTTGATGAAGATGACGAACTCCTGACCCTCTTGCCCCCACCACCCAAGAGCTGGGATGGCATATGCACTTCACCTCCATGCCTGGCTCTCCTCCCTTTTGAGGGCCTAGAGAGACACTGAGAGACCTGGAGTCCACTCACAAAGCGGGTCAACTTCCGGCTGTTATCATCAAACCAGTTCATTCTGCTTCGCAGCTGTTCCAAGGCAAAGAAAAATCTGGAAGAGAATGTCTGGGGTCGATTCATTTTCTTCCTTCTGCAGACAACTCTGCTAAGTTTCACAGGGCAGTGCCACTCAAGTGTGGAGATCCACACTAATTCCCCATGATGTGAAGGTGATTGTCTCCTGACTGGAGTTATATTTAATCGAGCACTTTCTCACAACAGGGATGTGCCTGCACCTACTGTGACTTCCCCCCACCCCAGACCTCTGAGCAGCCCCTGTGTGGGCACTGGGACCATCTACGCCATCTGT
>CABHPQ010163627.1:6919-19921 GCA_902168405.1 Peromyscus aztecus | reverse complement strand
TTGTTGATAGCCAATGGAAGTTGGAGTGACCACTGTGATGGCTTAGGGAATTGTGCTTTGTGTCTAAGTGCTCTTCTGTGAGATGATTTTTCAAAACTAGATGTGCTTGTTAATGTGGCAATGCCTGCGATCCTAGATCTTGGGAGGGGATTGTGGACTAAGGGGGAAGAAAGGCTGCCATTTGACATTGAGACCAGCCTTAGCTTCATAATGAGCTCCAGGCCAGCCTGAGCTATAAAGTGAGACCCCATTTCAATAAATTAATCAATTAAAATAAATAAACAAGGCAAGCTAGTATCCTTTTATTGATCCTTTACTGTGAACCTCTTATGCAATATTTGCACTTGACTTTACTAACCCTTCACATCGATACTGTGACATCAACAAGATCACCAGCCCCCTTTCACCATGAAGAAGGTAAATGTCAGAGACTAACTGGCTGGGAGCTAAACTTGGTCTGCTTGAAACCAAAGCTCATGTACTCAGCTCCTTTCTTAGAATTTTGGTAGATTCTTAGAAATTTTTTTTCCTGATGCAAATATAATCTTACTATTTTATCAGTTTTAAATGACTTTGAATCCTAAATCCCTGGGTTTGATCTCCAGGACCCTAAAAAAGAAATCATGAATGTTTCCCATGAACACCTAGGTGCTTAGGAGACCGAAGTCTATTCTGTGCCCACATTCTCTTTCTTGTCCTCTTGGACTAAAGACACTGTAGTGATGCTGGAGAGAAAAGGAAAATTTTAAGTTAAAAGGCTTTCTTACCGTATTAAATCAGTGTTCTTGCCCTGACCAAAAAAAAAAAAATCTCAAAATTCAAAATTCAAAGCAGCCTGCCAGCAGCATCCTGGCCATTTCACCCTTTCCGAAAGCCTGTGCTGTGGCCCAATGGGTGCTTCCCCTTCTCTGGGGATACAATCATCCCTCTGTTCACTCGTGTCCTGGAGCCCTGAGACTTTCAAACCAGAATCAAAATGAAGTCCAAATGTTACTGCTACCTAAAACTCCCATGATTTGTCCAAATGAGTTAGTGGAGCCAGTGTTTACTACAGAAGCCTGAGCTTTGCCCTTATCTGGGTTTTGGAAGCAGTTAGATGTAGCTTCCATGTCTCCCCTTGGTTCCTGGCTGTTTCAGTGAGGAAGGAGTCTGAGGGACCCACCAGTCTTAGCATGGGCAGTATTGGGCTGGCTAACCTCTTGGTTTTTTAATTCATTGAGCTTGAAGGGAGTTGCTTCGAAGTTGTTTTCAGTCTAGACAGGATATGAGGATAATAGCAGAAGTAAAAGTTCATGTATTCCCGCCAGGAACAAATTAAGTGGGTACACGGCACAGATGATATAAGTCATGGTGTTCCTGACGTTGTTGAGTGGCCCACAGCCCCAGCCCACTTCAGGCATGGTGCCCAGATGAACTGGCTTGCCCGGGATGAATCTGGGATTAGTAGAAAGCTCTCAGAGAATGATGGGCAGTGTGCAGTTAGACTCTCACATTTTTCTTCTCTTGACATTAAAAGTGAGATATCTTATTGTGTAGAACACAAGAGTGGATGTTATCTGACACAACCAGTTTATGAGACGGCTTGACGGTTTTCTTCTATAGACTATAAATGTCCTTGAGTGAAACCTGACTCCTTCTGTTGGAAGGATTCAGGTAGAGGGTTTGACCGCTTTCCTGAGAACCTTGGTCCCCCAACAATCAGGAGTTACAGAATCACGGGACCAGGTCTGTATCTACAGTTGATATGGACATGCGGGATCAAACTGGGCCGTTTTTTCAGTGAACGGTGAAGAAACCGAGGAACCTGGAGACAGGAATGCTTCAAAATGATGCCGTTCATGAACTTCGGGAACACAGTTTTGACCAGACACAGACCCTGGCTGAGTTTGCAGTGGACTCCAAGTCAGCCAGAAAGGGGAGGAGTCAGGGGAAATAGCCAAGGGTTCAAAAATAGTGCCTCTTTGGGGAAAATCTAGAGATGAACAGTGGAGAAAGTAGAGCCTGTATCCAAGAACTTCTAGTGGGAAATTGCTCACATAACTGTCCAGAGGCTAAATGTTTGTCTTGGGTGCAGACACACAATTCCAATGGCATCTATGAACCTGGGCAGTGGTAATACTCGCTCCAATATAGAGTTCTTGGTCACCTGTGGCACCATGCTAATCATCGGTCCTGAAAAACCAAGAAAGAGAAACTCCATGGGTGGATCAAAAGATGTGGTTTCTGAATATTTGTTGTTATTGAGGAGCTCTGAGGCCATGCTGAGAAGCCGTATGGGGCTGGCGACTCTTTTTTTTTTTTAAATTACACTCATGATATTCATTAATTACATTCATGATATTAATTACATTTGTGGTATTCATTGATTACATTCACATTATTCATTCAATAATATATTTATGATATTCGTTAATTACATTAATTGTATTGATTTATTACGTTCATGATATTATGTCCTAATACTATTGTGCATTTGTGGGGTTTTTCCATCACACAAAACAGAGATTCTGTACTTAGGAAATCATTGCTCTATATTCCTTTCTTCTCTGTCTTGAGATAATGTCTAATCTTTCTGTCTCTATGAATTTGTATATTCTATATATTTCATGTAATACAATTCTATAGTATTTGTCCTTTTTTTTAAATATAAAAACATTTTATGTACAACTTCAGGAGAAATAATACTCAGATAGGGGCTGGGGACTCTGAATGGTTTTGGCTCACTGTTGTTGGATGGGTTTGGTTTCCATTTGTGAAGGATTTGCCATGGCCATTCCTGCCAATTTGCAAGTACTGTGATATGTAAACCTTCTGTAACACGTTCCACGATTTAAGAGGGAGGCACTGAGGAATCCTCACAGGAAGGTAAAAGGGTACACTTCCTATGGCTGTTTGGAGAGCAACTTTCCCTTTATCCCTTGGTTTCAGAAACCGAGTTCTAGCAAGTGTTTACACAGGGGCCGAGGCATCGAGAACCTAAAGTCACCGAGTTCTGAGACTTATTAACTATGCCACTCACTGGGAACCTTGTGGTCTAAAACACCAGTATTACAAGCCTCAGCTTCTGCCATACTCATTTACTGAGCTAGCCTGTCTGCCTGTCTGCTTGCCAGGTGTTGAGGTCCACAGAGGGTTCCTTGTGAGATCCGAGCTTGCTCTACACAGCAGGGCTGGATAAGGGGATGGACTGACCACGTGCATGGCTACCAGATGTTTGGAAGGGTCTGCACTTGGCTGTGCAAGGGGGAGGTCTTTTGCTCCACCCCTTGGCATTTCTATAAATAGCCCTTTAGAAGAGACAGACAGGGCTGGTGGGTTTTGACCCAGGCCCTCCTGAAGCTATCTTGTGTTTCCATCTGTCTCTCTCCTCTATATTTCTATCTAAATATTTCCCACTTCTCCTTACTCAAGAGTACCCTAGGCAAAAAAAGTGGGGGCAGCCCCCCCACAACCTGCCTGCCTTCTTTCCCTTCCCTCCCTTTCACCCTCCGTCCCTGCCTCCCTTCCTCTTTTTCTTCCGTGTCTGCCTAGAATTGAATTTGCCTCCATCAATACTTGAATCTGAAAGCGGAAAAATAGCAGCCCTGTGTTAGAAGGTAACAAATGTTTAGTATTACAAAACATTAAGCTGGAAATAGTGGCATGTACCTGTAATCCCAGGAGGATCAGGATTTCAAGGTCATCTTCTGCTACAATAGTGAGTTTGAGATCATCCTGGGCTACAAGAGACTCTGCCCTCCAAAATGAATTTTAAAATAGAACTCAAAACATTTAACATATAAGGGAGTGCCCCATAGAGTAAATGCTCAGTAAGTGTTAGTTGCTAACATCCACGGTGTTTGTTTTAAGTAAGCATGGTAACAGCACAGACAACTTTTTAAAAATAATTTAATTCATCATCTTAATGTGTCAACAATTTCCCACTTTATATTCACTTGTTTGTTTAAAAAAAAATACTGATCTCCTACTACACTGTTTGGAACACTGGTGTAGGATATTTGTAAGCTCACCTCACCTGTGTGCTCATGATAACGTATGCTTCATTTCTGAGGAATGTTTGCCTACAGAGGCTAATGTCTCACTCTCTTAACATGTGTTTCTATTAACATCTTGGTCTGTAAATATTAAGCCTTCAAGACATGGTATCATCATGGATTTGATCATTCTTCAGCTACAAAGTGGGATGTTTCTTTCCAAATTTTCAATAGCGTATAAAATTTGTTAATAAACCTCTAGGCGGGGCTTCTGATTTTGTTCCAATAACTTACAAGGGATAAATGACCACAATGCCAAATGCTGTGTCAGTGGATGTGAACCTTGTATAGTTTTTCCTACATCTTGCCAACATTTTGAATCTTGTAGCAATAAACAGTTATAATTTTCCTTGCGTCAGTCACGTTCTGTTGTAGCTAGAGTTTTTCTCTCCAGGTCCCGCCAAGCCCCGCCAGTCCCGTAGCCCACTTATAAAATAAACATACAGACGCTTATATTATTTAAACTGTTTGGCCTAATGGCTTAGGCTTCTTGCTAGCTGTTCTTATATCTTAAATTAACCCATTTCTATTCATCTATACTTTTGCCACATGGCTCGTAGCTTACTGGTACTTTACATCCTGCTCCTCATTGCAGCAGCTGGCAGCGTCTCTCTGCTTCAGCCTTCCTGTTCCCAGAATTCTCTTCTCTGCTTGTCCCGCCTATACTTCCTGCCTGGCTACTGGCCAATCAGCATTTTACTTATACAGAGCGATATCCACAGCATTTCCCCTTTTCTTTTTTTTCAGAAAGGAAGGTTTTAACTTTCACATAGTAAAATTACATATAACAAAACAATTATCAAGCAAGAATTACAGTTACAATATCTAGTCTATTTATAATATCTAGTCTATTTGTATTTGGCAAAATTAAAGAAGATATCCTATCTATCTTATATTTGTGAGTCTAAGGTTTCATATCTAACTTACCTTTTATCATAACTAAGGAAATTGTAACTATCTAGTCTTCAACTACATCAAAGACCTCAGAAGAATATAATATTACCTGAGAAATGGGAGAAGGATGCAAGCAACTTTCGGGAGTCTTGTGAGAGTAGAGAGAGACAGCTGGCAGCCTGGACAGTCACCTCAAGTTCCTTTGTTAAGTTGGGGCATCTGTCTTCAGCCAACAGGCCTAGAGTCTCTCAGTCACTTCTCTCTGTGTCCTGTAGAATGTCTGGTAGTTTCTTCTGCAAAGCAGGAACCTAAAGGACCATTTTGCCAAGCAAAGTTCAGTGGTCACCTTCCTATGGGTCCTGCATGTCCAGTCAATCAAGCAGTCCAGGCAAGAACAGTTTCTTGAACTAGAGAACTCCATCTAGAGTGTCTTTGATGCCCATCCTCCTCTCTAAAGTAAATTGGTGCTGCCAGGAGCAAACATGTCTCACTGTCCAGAAAGTCTAAATTTTTAAAATATTTTAAATGCCATATTCTGTAGGTCTTTGAAATGTTTGAAGATGACCTACCTAACAGAATTATCTCTATGTACACCTAGAAAACTACAAGTTTGACTATCATAGGAGACTTATTATTAATCTGTATTTCTTAATTATCCATTACAATCTAAATGAGTTACATAAACATAATACCTCAAACGAGAGTAGAAATATATATACAGTATAACAAAATTAACTTCAAATTTGTATCAATAAACTAAAATCTATACCAATTTAAAACATTTCAAATAAGTTGTTGCTCTTTGAAAGTAGATTCATTAATCTACCCTTTCATCCTATCATATCTATATCATTCCTTTGGCAGCTTTTTGAAGATATGGTTTGGTTTCTGGGCAGAAAATTTTGGAATGAGTTAGTGTCATCAGCAATGTGTACATTTCAGGACTGGGCATGTCATTTAATAGTGGAGTACTTGCCTAGAATATACAGAGTACTTGTAGCACTGAAAAAAAAAATAAAAGTGAGGGAGGGAGGGAAAGAAAGAGGGAGGGAGAGAGAACACAATGTCTGCATTTTTAAGTAGGCTGACTATTCTATTATATAGAATATATATAGCTACCACTAAGTACTAAACATTTGGTTTTTTTTTTTTTTTTTAATTTCCCAGTCTTTCAAAGCCTCCTTTTAAAGACAAGTGGCACATTCCTAACCTATAATCTCTTCACTTGGGAGGTAGAGGCAGGAGGATTAGTAGTTCAAAGCATCCTTGACTACATAGTAAGCTCAAGGTCAGCTGGGGTACGTGAGACTCTGTCTCCAAAAACCAAAAATCAGGGCCTGAAGTCGTCCCCACCATCTAAGCATCGGCTTGTTGACTACAGAATGTCAGGAATCAAAGAGACCTTGGACATTCCATTTAATGCCCTTCAGTTTGGGGTAAAGGGGACTAAGGGTGTGGAAGGTGGTGAATTACTTTAGATCAGAGAGCTGACATGACAGTCTGAATGGAGATCCTCTCTGGGAAGACTCAGCAGCAAGGGAGCTGGCCTTCTCAGCTATTGCTGCGAAGAAACAGCACGACCAGGCAACTCTTTTTTTTTTTTTTTTTTTTTTTCCAAAACAGGGTTTCTCAGTGTAGTGTTGGTGCCTGTCCTGGAACTGGCTGTGTAGACCAGGCTGGCCTCAAACTCACAGAGATCCTCCTGGCTCTGCCTCTCAAGTGCTGGGATTAAAGGTGTGTGCCACCACTGCCCCGCCAGGCAACTCTTATAAAGGAAAACATTTAGTTGGGGCTGGCTTACAGTTTCAGAGGTTTAGTCCATTATCATCATGGTGGGAAGCATGACAGCACACAAGCAGACATGGTGCTGGAGAGGTAGCTGAGAGTTCTACATCTAGCAGCAGGAAGAAAGAGAGACATTGGGCCTAGCTTGAGCATTCGAAACCCCAAAGCCCACCCCCAGTGTCACACCTACTCCAACAAGGCCACACCTACTAATCCCTGTCAAGTAGTCTCACTCCCTAATGACAAGCATTCAAACACATGAGCCTACAGGGGCCATTCCTATTCAAACCACCACAGTGGCCCATTTACTAATGTTAAAAAGAAAAAGAAATGAACTCTGTTGAACAGTGTACTGTACTGACCTCTAAAAAAGAAAGGCCTACATCTATAATCTCATAAATGCAAATTGCCACCACCATTACCATCACCATCATCTTCATAATCACCCACCTCCATCAACACCATCATTATCTCTGAGGCATTATTTTCAGCAGAGTTCTATCTTAAATCTTAAAACTCCCGCCGTAGTAGTTTATTCTGGGTTTTTTTTTGTCTAGTTTATAAATGTGCTCCAGTCTTTAATATTTTTCCCCTCTGTGTGTGTACTTGCATCTGTGTGTACGTGCATGCACATATGTGCCATGGAGTAGATGTGGAGGTCAGATGACAACTGGAGTTGATTCTCTCCTTGTCCCATGTGGGGCCTGGGGACTAAACTCAGGTCAGCAGAATCGGTGACCAGGGTCTCTGCTTACTGACTGATTTAACCAACTTCAGTCTTTAATATTCTTAAACACTTTTCTTTAAGACTCCATCATTATCCTTAAGTTAAAATAAATATGCTGAGGGCTGGCGGGAGGATGCACGGTCAAGTGGAAGACTCCTTTTGTTTTGTTTTTCTAATAAAGCAGGCATGATGGCTCACACCCATAATCTTAGCACTCAAGAGGCTGTGACAGACGTTGAGGAATTCAAGGCTGGCCCCAGATAGAGAGTGAATTCAAGGGGAGCCTGGACTACATGAGACCCAATTGCAAATAAATAAATAGGTAAACAGAGGTTTTAATGTGCCCTCATTTAAAGCCTTCCATGACTTCCTATTGCTTTCCTTACGGTAACTGTGAAGATGCAGAGTTCATCACACACATTGCCGCTCTGCTTTCCTTTTTAAATTAGCTTTCTCATGTTTGTTCCTGCTGTGGATAGAACCAGGATATCTCCTCTCTGCTCCCTATCCTCTCCCCTCCCTCCCTGACTCCCTCTCTCTCTCCCTCCCTCCATCTTTCTAGCAGTACCAGGAATGAACTCAGGATCTTGCTCATGCTAGACAAGCACTCTATCACGGGGTATCCACCCCCACCCACCCCATTCTGTTTTCTTGGTTAGAAAATGAATCACAAGTAGTAAAATCCACCCTCTTCACAGTGACTGCTCCGGGTTGTCCCTGTGCCTGCTCAGTCTTTCTCTCCCTTCCTTGACTTGAGAATGAATTGTGTGGCTTCGCATTCTTCGCGGGGACCTCTTTCTCTGAAGTCGACTCATTCCCCACTCATTTGAGCACCTTCTACTGGATGTATTTGCCCATCATTTGGTTTCCTATCTCTTTTAGTGGATTAGAGTTTTGAAAACAGGCCTGTCCAATGTGACACCGAATACCACGTCCCCCTTGTCATTATTTGGTGCATGGGTGAATGAGGAAATGATTGAATGATAGACAAAAGAAAGTCTCCATAACTGCTACCGGCAGAGGAATAACTACTCAAATTATGGAATATCTTCAGAGTATAAATAAAGGAAATTGAAAAACAAATTTGAAAATGACACGTAAAATGCTTTTTGGTTTTTGTGCTAAGATCAAACTCAGACAGAGCTTTGGGCCTTCTGAGCACACACTTTCCACTGGAACCATACATGGAGGCTCTCAGGGCACTTTCAGACAGCTTTATAAGATGAATTTCAAGGCTGGTATGGTGGCACACATCTTTAGTCCCAGCACTCAGGAGGCAGAGGCAAGCAGATCTTCATGAATTTAAGGCCATCCGGGTCTGTATGGTGAGTTCCAAGCCAGCCAGGGCTACACAGTAAAATTCTGTCTTCAAAATAAGAAAAGAAAAGAAAAAGTGATTTTTTTTTTCAGGAGAAGGGTATTGCTCAGTTAGTGAAGTACTTGTTTAATGTGTATGAACCCCTGAGCTCAGTCATTAGCACTGTATAAACTGGGTGTAGTGGTGCATGCCTGTAATCCCAGCACTTGGCAGATAGAGGCAGGAGAATCTAAAATCCAAAATCATCCTCCACTGCAAGGCTGGCTTAGAACACATGCAATCAGCACCCACTAAAGATGGTTTTCTTATGTTGATTAAACATTATAGTAGTTAGTGACTTGTTTTTTTGTTTTTGTCACAGTGACCAAATACATGAGAGAAATATTTTAAGGAAAGAAGGGTTTTAGTGGTTTTAGTCCATAGTCATTGAATCTATCAGTTCTGGGTCCATAGTGAGGGAAAACATCATGGCAACGTTGTTGGTTTTAAATGCGACACTTTTACCGTGTGAGGAAAGGTCAGAGGCGCGACAAAACCCAGTATCAGAGCTTTATTAGGAGGAAGGGGAGGGGGACAGAAGAGAGTGTGGCTGGGCCTGGGAAGAGACATGTGCAGGAGAGAGAGTGGGGGGGGGGCAGGGGGAGGAAAGAGCAGAAGAGAAGGGAGGGGTCTGTGTCCAGCTTTTTAAGGATTCCCTTGCACATGCGCAGGTAATTTGGGCAATTACGAAAAGCACAGATGACATAAGACATAAGACCCCTTACTTAGCTACTGAACTGCGCATGTGGGGTCATATAGATGGAGTGGCTGAACCCTAACACATGTAGCATGTGACTGAGCCCACTCACCTCATAGTAGATAAGAAGGAACCAGTTACCAGATATAATCTTCTAAGGCACTCATCCAGCGTCATTTCCTCCGGCTAAGCCCCGATCCCTAACCTTTCCACCAGTTCTTAAAGCAGTGCCACAGCCCAGGACAAGCTACTCAAATCAGTGAGCTGGGAGGGGCAACTTTCATATTCAAAATGGAACAAACACCCTCTCAATTCTTTCCTTCAAGTTTGGTCCTGTTGCTTTGAGTTAGCACGGACACACACACACACCCCCACGCCCCTTCTCATAGTACAAAAGTAAACCGTGGAAATAAGGATGTAGCTGTAGCTGGAAGGTAGGACTTGTGCTTAGCAGGCCTGAGGCCCTGGGTTCGGTCTGACGCACCCAAATTGAACAAACAAATGAAAAAAGCAAATTCTTGCCTAGTCTGGAATGAATCAGTATAAATGGTGATCGGCTAAAGCAAGTTTATTTATGGATTTACTAGTGAGTGATTAATTTGTCTCTTTGCTCTTGGGTTGGTTACAGAAAGAAATGCAAATTTCATACAAGTACTTGGCTGGTTCGGTTTGTGTTGATATACAAAGCACAGCTCTTTTTCCTCGGCTCCTTATCTACGCTTCTGTGAAGAATGCTTGGGCAAATGAAGATTTTTTTTTTTCTTTTCCCTCTCCCATGTGTGTTCCATTTAGATCAGGAAACTGGCATTTCAGCCTGGAAGAGCTGGGCCAGATGTTGGTTCGCTGGCTGAAAGATTTCCTGCCCCAATAGGTGACCTCTGAAGGCAGAATGGGCTTTTTCTTAATGGATAGGCTGTCCAGATGACCTCATTTCCAGAACAAGGGTTCTTTGTGAACTGTCTCTTTGCTATTAGAATCAACATCATCTGATTTTCGAGAACATTCATTAGATGGTAGCTAGCACCTAGTTGTTTTGTTTATGAGAGATGAGAACAAATTAGGCCTAGACACTCCATTAAAACATTTCTTTCTTGCATTCACTGAGAGAGAAATGGTAAAGAAAGTCTGGAGCCTGATCATCCACACGACTTTTTTTTTGTTTTTTTTTTTTCAAATTTCAAGCTACATTCTGGCCAGCACTGGCTATAGGAACAGTGAGTGGTATATATTTCCCTAAACAGGGAATTGTTTTTACCAAACTCCATCAAGGCACTAACTAATTAAAGAGGCTGTCCTGACCCCACTGTCCTGTAACTAGAACCTTCTGTTTCCTCATGTGAGAGGGCTCTTTGAGGCAGTCCCAAGGCGCCATCTCTTTTGATGCATTCTTCACAGAATTCACTTATTAATATCTGCAATTGTGTAAGGACGTTCAGAGAAGCTTCAATAACAGTCTTTGTGTGTGCGTGTGTGCGTGTGTGCGTGTGTGCGTGTGTGTGTGTGTGTGTGTGTGTGTGTGTGTGTGTGTGTGACTGGAAATGCGTTGTAAAAGAAAAGATCCAGGAAAAGAAAATGGCCTTGAACAACTTGGGGGAAAGAGTCCATAGGACTCCACTGCACACGGAAAGGGGGGGACATCGAATCGCGTGAGGAGGGAGAGCTATGGTTTTGCTATTCCAGAATAATAGAGGATTACAGCTGGAGGGACATTTGGGGTTCTTTCGTTCAGGAAAAAGAAGGGTCTCTTTGGGATGGGCAGCAGATGAATTAGTGCCTTGCGCTCCCAAATCTGGGCTCCTACGTGAAGAACAGAACAGAATGAAACAGAGCCACAGAGAGTGAAGGGCAGGACTGGGCAGTTCCTCCTCTAGTCATTTCTAGAGTAAATTTCTGGGTCTTTTAAAAAAAATGAGTAGTAAAAGGAATATCACACTGTCCTTCTTAAAAATATTTTATTGCGCCAACGCATATTTTTAACAGAATGTTATACTTCACCCGGCTCTTTAAAAAAGAAAATTATTCAGGGCAGCCACAATAGCTGGTTATGTAAAGTGCCTGCTGAGAAATCACGAGGACCCCAGCTTGATTCCTAGAACCCATGTGAAAAAAAAAAAAAAGGGAGGGGTGTTGCACGCATGCTTGTGATGCCCCTGTTGGGGCGGTTGAGGCAGGAGGGTCCCTGGGAGTCAAGGACCAGCCAGCCTTGCCTCCTTGGCAAGTTACAGGCCAGTGAAAGACCTTGTCTCAACAACAACAAGGTAGAGGGCTGGAGAGTGGCTCAGCAGCCAAGAACTCTTTCAGAGAACCTTTGTCTGGCCACCCGCACCCTCATGGTGGCTCATAACAGCCTGTAACTCTAATCCCAGGGGATCTAGCATCCTCTTCTGACCTCTGCGGGATCCGGCATGCACACGCGGCACATGCATTCAGGTTTTACAGGTGGACAAATCCTGAAGGAGACTCAAAAGTTTCTTCTGGCCTCCACAGTAGAAGTGGGACCCTTGGCCCACGTACCACACCACTGTGGCACCTCAAGGAAGCAAACAAAGTAGCAGTTTTAACCAGATATTTTTTAATTGAATGGGGATTTTTCCCCCCTCCTGGCAACCATGTTTAAGCGTCACAGAAGCCAAGTAGGCATTCTCATAAAGTTTATGAAATACGTAAGATTGATGAGCTAGTTTGAGTGGTAGACGCTTTCCAGCTGGACTTTTAAGTCTGTCTTTGCATAACTTGGAACCAACACAATCTCTGGTATCTTATTAACACATTTATTTTTTTTAAACATTCCCCAGAAGTGTAAGTAACCAAGTAAGTAGCCAAGAACACAATTCTAAATATCATTCTTCAAATCTTCTTTCTTCTTATGGCAAATCCCTCTCACATAACTTCATGGCTCTCCACAGGGCAGACAATTTCCACCTTGATTTTTTTTTTAATTTTTTATATTTATATTGAGTTGGACTCTTTTGGTTCTTTTTTTTAAAAAAAAAGAAAACAATAGTGATCAGTTCTAGCTGCCCACATTTTTGGTCGTTGTAGTTACCCATAGACAGCCTACTAGAATCTTGTTTCCCGCCAGTAACATATGTTTCCGAATGTATGACTTTTGAATGGCTGTGACCGAAGTACCTGGCTTACTTTGACTTAGGGTTTCCGAGGGTCATCGTGTACCACAGGAAGGCAGGACTGGGGACAGAAGCATCCAGGTTCACCTGTAAAAGAACCAGTTAGCAGAGGAAAGCACGAAGCCTTCCTTGTGTGGGCATCATGCAGTAAACAGAGCATGCTCAGAAAAAGTCTGTGCCTTCCAAAGGAGAGGCAGGTGCTATGTAAATATTCTATACAGAGCTATAGGCCTGGGGCTCAATCACAATAGGTTTTGGGCCTTATCCTCAGCTCGCTAGCTGACCCACTCTTGGGGCTTTTTTTCCTTTCTTCATAAATACTATCTATCTATCATCTATCTATCTATCTATCTATCTATCTATCTATCTATCATCTATCT
>CABHPQ010163626.1:0-48467 GCA_902168405.1 Peromyscus aztecus | reverse complement strand
AAAGGACTACTGATTCTTGCCAAAACAAGTGTGGTTATGGCTTTATCAAAAGGCATCTTCTGAGGCCAGGACAATATGGCACCATCCGTGAAGTGGCCTTCGCAATCTGGAAAAGGTACAGTGCCCTTTTCTTCAAAGGCAGCTGAACAGGCAGTGGGCCGATGACTTCTGATGTGCAATGGAACAGCAGCTGAAACAGTTATTCTTGAAGAGTAACTAACTCACGCCTCTCAATAGTAGACTGGCATTTACTAGAGGGATGTGGAGAAGAATGCGATGCTGAGATGAAGCCACACATACACAACCAAGAAGAATGGACAGCTGAATTAAAAAACCATCAACAATTTCCAGAATTTAAAATCCTGAATCATGACAGGACACTAGTGGAATTCAGGTGTTTCTGGTACATGGACTGCTCTCACCCAATGTGAGGTCGAACTATTGACCTTGTGTACATCCTACTTCACAAAGGAGTCTGTCAGATACGCTAAGCCTATAGGCTGAAGATGATGCCCCAACACTGCGGAGAAATGTCAGGTGACTGTCCAGGCAACTGGCTGTTTCTGTCAACTCACAATTTTTTTGGAAGTTTTTATTTTTGTTAGGTAATATTATTTCCTTCTTGGGTTTCTGAGGGAGTTGAAGATTAGTTAGTTATAGTCAAAGTTTAATTAGTTATAGTTGAAGATTAGTTAGTTAAAGTCAAAGTTTAATTAGTTAGAGCTGAAGATTAGTTAGTTATAGTTGAAAATTAGTTAGGATAGAAAGTGAATTAGGTACATTTTGGACTTACCAAAATAGGATAGATAATGGAATTATTTTCTCTGAATTTGTCAAATACAAATGGACTAGACATTGTTTAGGAATTTATTACTTATATATATTGTACATAATTATTGTACTTTTGTATATAGTTTTTCTTATGTTAGTTATAACCTTTTTCCTTTTTTCTTTTTATTAAAATAGAAAGGGGGAAATATAGTGGTATTTTATTTGTGCTGAAATGTGATTGTATTTGTATGTTAATAAATAAAGTTGCCTAGGGGTCAGAGCTCTTAGCAAGCCATAGCGAAAGCCGGTTGTGGTGGTGCACGCCAGTAGGATTTGCTGAAGGAGGCGCATGCCTTTAATCCCAGCAGTTGGTAGGCAGAGCTAGGTAGATCTCTGTGTGTTCAAGAATACAGCCAGCATTGGAGACACATACTCCAATGTGTGTCTGGAGGTCTGTACAGACAGGCAGTGATGAGGCAGTCGCATAGTTGGGTTTACAACCAATGAGAAGGCAGAACAGAACTCTATTTAAAGACGAACAGACAGGAAGTAGCTCCCTTTTCAGAGAGGTCTCTTGGCTGAAGAGGCTAGCTGGCAGCAGGTGGGTAAGGCTCTTAGCTCTGACCTCTTGGGCTTTTATCTTTACATTGGCTCTGTGTTTCTTATTTAATAAAACGGTTGGTTACATCTACACTTCCCCTAAGTACTTCCTGTTCACAGTGAAGTCTTACAATGTTTGCTTATACCACCATGAATCCTTTAGAGAACTCAAGAAGCCTTTCACACAGGGAGTTTACAGTCTGGCTGTCTTTTTCTTTCTCTTTGCATCTATCACTTTCAGCTATTTACTTATTAGGTTCATTTATTTTCTTAAGTCTACAAGCTTTTGTTTGTTGTCAAATAAAGGGTATTAGAAACTATCACTTTTTAAAATAAATTTTCGGCCCAATTCTTTCTCATGGTGCTCTCCACCTCTAATGGTAGGGGTGGTAGATATTTTGTTATAGCTCTGAGTCCTTTAGGCTTTGGTGAGTTCAGTTTTGTTTACTTTTTTCTGTTGTTTAGATATGGTGTTTTCTGTTTTGCTATGTTGCTGTGTATTGATTCTTTCCTCTCTACTGTGCAGTTGAAATTATCGATCAAGGTATATCATTTTCTCAGTACTTGTAAACAGGGACAGAACGGGCATAATGATGCTTGTTTTTTCCTATGATGTTTAACAATTGTCAAATACATAGTTCAACCAGGACTAGAATTATACCCATTCCAGTGATACTTATGTCCTTTTCAGAGTCCAGACCTTCCTAAGTACTCTATACAATGACCTATGAACCAAGGAAGTTTTCCCACTCCTGGGAACAGGCATCATTCCCACCTCTGTGGGATGCTGGGTACTATTTTCTAATCCATTCTGTTGGTTCTCTCCAGCCTCAAATTTGTTTCTTCAGTTATGCTGGGTGATCAAAGCTATGTTGACTATTTGAGGAACCTAAAGACCATTAGAATTTTCTCATGTTATAACTCAGAGTTTGCCTCCACTCTGTCTTCTGAACTTCAGCTGTTTATCTTCCCACTGAGTTCTCTACTACCTCTGTTTCATGCCAGAAATCTTCGTCTCTAGCTGCTATTCCTCTCCCTTTGCTACAGTCTGCCAGCTGGTTCAAGTTTGTTAGCTTGGGTGCTGCTAGGACTTAGCTCATGTGTTCTGCCAAAGATTACTGCCACTTAGGACCCAATACTCAGTGAACTGGGAACTATAGTTTCATAAATATTGTCCTCTTTGAAAATTATTTCTGGCAGGATATAATATGCAGACTCTATTACTCCATTTTGATAAAATATTACATTTTTTCTTTTTAAGTTTTAACTTATCAGAACCAATTATTCTTTGATGCTGGGACCATTACTAACTTTTGACCAAATGGCTATGGTAAGCTAGATATTCCCCTAAGTATTTAGCAGTGAAAGAGAACTTTGAAAAAAAAAATTAACACATCACTTTGACTTTTAATTACATTTACGTTTCTACAGTAAAAGATTTCCAGAAATCATTAATCTGCCTAAATCTAAAACAAATTAAGGACAAAATAGGGTATCAAATTTGTTTCTTTTTCTGATTTTCAGTCCAATATACAATATGCTTTCTACTAAGGTACATTAATACGAACTCTAAATCTACTTTATTTGTACACATCTTGCCCAAAATCTCAACAATAGAAGAGATAAGTCTATCTTAGTCAGTGTTCTATTTTTTTGCAGAGACATCATGGCCAAGGCAACTCCTATAAAGGAAATCATTTAATGGGGGACTGCTTACAGTTTCAGAGGTTTAGTCCTTTATTGTTATGGTAGGGGCATGGCAACATGTAGACACACATGGTACTGGAGATGTGGCTGATAATTGTGCATACAGATGGGCAGGCAGCAGGAAGAAAGAGAGCCATTGGGCCTGGCTTGGGCTTTTGAAACCTCAAAGCCCACCTCCAGTGACACACTTCCTCCAACAAGGCCTTACCTCCCTGGTAACCAACTATTCAAATCTATGAGTCCATGGGGGCCATTCTTATTCAAATCATCACATAAGTCCAATCCACTACTTATTCTGCTGCTGATTTATATGTGTGTGTTGACCTCAACCTTACCTTTAAGGAAGCAACTGACACAAACTAGAGGAAATGAAAATGGTGGGCTGGGCTTTCAACCCATGCTTATTTCCACAGCATGCTATTATCACGTTTGTCATGCACTATGACCTTTGTTTTATTTACTTTAGTATAGTGTATGCATCCTTAGGGCACACATGGTTTGATGGAGCATGAAGAACACAATAAGGGGTCTGTTCCTCAAAAGCACAATGGTAACAAAAACCATAGTTTTAAAAATATTCACTTCTGCTTTGAAAATTGGAACATTATATGATACATTCGTTAAACTGTGTGAGAGCACACAGGGTGTTAGTGGCAGGACTTAGAACCAAAGTCCTCAGATACCTAGTTTATCTTCTTTAAACTGAGTTGTCAGCTTTTTACTTTATATTCATTAACAAAAGAAATGGAGCGTTTGGCAGTCAGTTCTCTTTGACAAGGGGATTAGATGAGAATTAGCTGAGGGAAAAATAAACAAGGACAACAGTTTTAGAGTCATTTTCTTAAAAGAAATGACTCTCATGGGAGCCAAAGAAGATGTCGATTCAGAAATCAATCAACAACCAGAGAAGACGGAATGGAACAAGCCTAATCCTTAGTGGAGTCAAAGTGTTCTTGTAATTTCATTTATTAATTCTGCTACTTTTTCTAGTGGAATTGTCTTAGAGGACAACACCTTACATCAGAAGACTTGTGTCTTGTGTCATTAAAAGTAGGACAAAGTCTAAATATTGGAAATAAGTTCTATTGAAATAAGAACTTATTTTGTGTCTCTTCCGGGGATGGTGCTTAGAGGCACTCAGAGGCACTCAGAATGGTCCAACGTTTGACATACGGTCGTGTAGGCTTTCCTATAACACAGCCTCTAACAAAACTAGGCTGTCTCGAACCCCTGGCAACAGGATTATATATACCAAGAAGGTTGGAAAAGCACCTAAATCCGCATGTGGTGTGTGCCCAGATAGGCTTTGAGGGGTTTGTGCTGTGAGACCGAAAGTCCTTATGAGGTTGTCTAAGACAAAGAAGCATGTCAGCAGGGCCTACAGTGGGTCTGTGTGTGCCAAGTATGTCCACAACAGGATCAAGCGGGCTTTCCTTATGGAGGAGCAGAAAATTGTTGTGAAGGTGTTGAAGGCACAAGCACAGAGTCAGAAAGCCAAATAAATATGCAGCTTTTTTAAATAATAAAGGTCAAGGCTTGGTCTGTGACAAAAAAAAAAAAAAAAAAAAAAAAAAGAACTTATTTTGCCTCAACATGATGTATAGATGTCTATTCCAATTGCATTTTCATGAAGCAGAACTAACTTGACTTAAATCTTTTATACCTCAGGGATTCCTCCAACCAGTCAAGGCCAATGTGTGCTAGCTACTACACATCACAGCATCTAACATAGAGACAAGAAACAAATTACCTCTTTGCCCACAACAAGTCTCTCATAAAATGTGCAGTGGTCCTTTTGCAGCCGTCAGGGACACACTTCTTACAAAGAAGGTTCCTTGCTGCATAAAAACTTAAAATCAAACTGGAAAGTGTAAAAATTAAGAAATGTCATTAGGCGGGGCCGTGGTGGCGCACGCCTTTAATCCCAGCACTCGGGAGGCAGAGCCAGGCGGATCTTTGTGAGTTCGAGGCCAGCCTGGTCTACAGAGTGAGATCCAGGAAAGGCACAAAGCTACACAGAGAAACCCTGTCTCGAAAAAAACCAAAAAAAAAAAAAAAAAAGAAATGTCATTAGGCAATAACACTTCCCAAATCAGTGATGCTGGAAATAAAAACCAGGAGATCATGTATCACCCACAGTTTGTAAGTTAGAACATGCTAAACACTCCAGGCTTTTGAGACACACAGCATCAGCTTTATTTGACTTTTCAAGATGTGAACATTTTGTCCTATGAAAATTCAAGGATGTAATTTTGTGGAAAAATGATTCTATTTTGCTTTACTGGTACAGCCTCAATTTTATAGATAAATTGTGTGTGTGTGTGTGTGTGTGTGTGTGTGTGTGTGTGTGTGTGTGTGTTCACCCCTAAGGAGCTGAGGATGGAAGTCATGACCTTGTGTGCATCAGGCACATACTCCTCAAATCACATACTTTTAGACTTTAAAGTGCCTCTTTACAATCTAAAGAGACACATGTCTCTCAACCTGACTACTAAGCTATTGAAACAATTGACCCCCAAAATGGGAATTTCCCCAGGAATGTCATGCTGGGAGAAGGGAAAGGTGCCAGCTTAGGGGCATTGGGGTGTAAAGTCTCCGGAAAGAGATTTTGCACAGTTCTAACAACTTGTCAGACCACTTAGCAGGATGAGACTGAAACCCAACCAGGGATGGGTCACTGGATCTCTTTGCCCCTCTTCCTTATATGACCACACTGAATAATCTCTAGTCTTTGCTTTCCACTTTTAATTTGGTTCTTTTACTTGGCTTATTGAGGATGGGTATTTGGTCCTAACTTGGGACCTAGGTTGTGACCCCAAGTTTGATACTTCCAGATCATGAGGTAACAGAGTTATATCCACTTCTGGGCTCCACCGCCTCTTTGCAAATGCGCCTTTCTGCTTGCCTGTCTAGAGAACTATATTTCTTTGCCTTTGTTGTGTTCCCATTTCCTCAGAACTGCAACATTCCTTCCTAGAGGGAAGAGGGAGGCTCACAGGGGAGGCTTACAAATTGATCAAGGCTCATCCTCAAGGTGATGTGTACAGTAACTACAGCAGGAGAGCTCTGCACTCAGCCACCATGCCTTCACCTTGTGCCAGGAGCTTCAGCGATGCAGCTTTCAGGACTGGTCTGTCATGAGAGGTGGGCTTTTCCATGGTGCAGCTGCCTCTGGTTCATCCGTGTTCCTGAAAGTCACCTCAATAAACACATTGATTTACTAAGATGGACGTAGGTGACATCATTTCTTTAGTTTGCGGTCGGTGCCCTATTTGGAAATGTTTGTTTGCCTCTCTCCAGGAAGAGTCTCACAGAGCCCTTACCCACAGTCTTCCTTTAAAGCCAGTAGGAGCAGTACATATAGGCATGTGTGTGGAGCAAGAATAAAGAAAAATACAGTAAAAATAAATTAATGATAATGAAACAAATAAGAGCAAAGCCTTTTACTTTTTGCTACTTTTTACTTTGAATCTGAAAAGGGAGAAAGCATCTTTTGATTTTTGAAAGCTCAGACAAAATTGTTAAATACTGCTGCAAGCGGCTCCATGCCAGCTGCTTCCTCTACTCTAAAGTACACAGACTGTCTCGGCATGACCCGACACATTCCAAGGAGAACCCCTTGTGCCTCCCTTTGGCTATCAGGTATCAAAGGTCCCCAGAATTGGAACTTCCTTACTGGGAGACAGGAATGCCAGAGGAGTCTTGTCTCCCAGGGTGAGGTATCACACAATTCTGACAGTTTGGCAAAACATCTTGGAGGTGAGGTTGTAGCCCCAACAATAGTGGTGTGTCAGTAGTGTCTGGGACCACACCTTAACAAAGAAGCTGAGCAGGGGGAAGAGGGGTAAAGAGGAGATGAAAGGCCCCCTTTAGAATCATGTTCCCAGGGAAATGTCTGTCAGGCATCCTGGCAGCAGAGCAGATGCAGCCCTTTGGGCACACCCTCTTGAGCTGACATGGTCCCAGGGACAGGCTCCTGTCTGCAGCCAGAGCAGTTTTAAGGCTCTTTGTTTTACTCCTGCTGATTTTCATATTAACTAGAACACCAGCCTTTAGAGACTCAGCAAGAGGAAGCTACCAATCTCTCCCCTGTTAATAGCAGTTCACACTTTGGTGAGTTAAGATTAGCAAAAGAAATGCTTTATGCAAATTAGACATAGGAAAACCCAGTCTCAGAGTTTAGATTTGAAGTGTCTACAGGAAACATTTTCTCAGCCAGTGTCATTACAGAGGTGAGTTTAAAGAGTAAACCCACCCTTCCTGTGAAGGTCACAGAACATTTGAATTTTCTTGTTTCTCACCTAAATAACAAATGTTAGTTTTACAATGTTAAATCAAGCTTTCTGGCTGTTTATTTTACATATAATTACTTTGTTTACACATATATTTGTTTCCTGAAGTAATTTTGAAAGGGCCCTATTAAATATAAGACAAATTTAAGAAGCATGTACAGGGCACAAATTACTGACAATGATAAAAATAGAATGTCTTGGGGCTAGAGAGACAGCTCAGTGGTTAAAAACACTGGCTGCTCTTGTAGAGGGTTTAGGTTCTGTTCCTAGAACCCACATAGCAGCTGACAACCATCTCTAACAGCAGTTTCCAGAGCATCCGATGCCCTCTCTGGCATCCTTGGGCATTAGGCATGTACATAATGCACATACATATGTGCAGGCAAATAGTCATACACAAATAAAAAGAAATAAGTCCTTTTTTTTTTTTTTTTAGACATGGTTTCTCTGTGTAGCTTTGCACCTTTCCTGGGACTCACTCTGTAGCCCAGGCTGGCCTCACACTCACAGAGATCCCCCTGCCTCTGCCTCCCGAGTGCTAGGATTAAAGGTGTGCGCCACCACCGCCTGGCTCAAAATAAGTTCTTTTAAAAAGCAAGACATCTTAAATAAATCATGAATATGATTTTTAAAGATTATAAAAAATAAAATGCGTCTGAAAAGTCTGTCCTGGAGAGTCTGAGAATTGTATGCAGCAGCTCTTGTTGACAACAGTAATACCTATGCATAAATGTATGGAAATTATAAAATCTATTCCTTTTTTTTTTTTTTGGTTTTTCGAGACAGGGTTTCTCTGTGTAGCTTTGCGCCTCTCCTGGAGCTCACTTGGTAGCCCAGGCTGGCCTCGAACTCACAGAGATCCGCCTGCCTCTGCCTCCCGAGTGCTGGGATTAAAGGCATGAGCCACCAACACCCAGCTAAAATCTATGTCTTACCTGATTGTGCTAGGATTAAAGGTGTGAGCCTCCCAAGTGCTGGGGTCAAAGGTGTGAACCGCCACTGCCCAGCTCTTTTCTGTTTTAGACTGGTTCAATCTCTTGTATCCCAGGGGTGCCTGCTTCTTCCTGCCAAGTGCTAGAATTAAAGGTGTGTGCCACCACTGCCTGACCTCTGTGGCTAACTAGTAGATAGCTCTGACCTCTGATCCTCAGGCAAGCTTTATTTGTCAGAACACAAACAAAATATCATACAGTGGTGGTGTTATTGGGAAATAGAGATTTTAGAAGATGGGTCCTCGTGAGAGAACCTCAGGTCACAGAAGATGGACACTTGAAGCTGGTTGTGGGACCCCAGTCCCTTGATTATATTGTTATACTTTTGTTATGAGTGAGCAGTTTGCACTGCTGTGAACTCCGTGTCCTTGCCATTCAGTAGACCCACCAAGGACCGACTCTATGCCCTCCAGTCATGGACTAGAACCTATCTATATATGGTTCTTTGTTCTTTGTGTCTTCCCTATGGAATAAAATTATCTCAAGTATTTTGCTATAGTGATGGAAAGCTGACTCACACAATGGGATGACATAGCTACATTGATGGCTCAAAGGAACACTAGGGAAAGAAACAAACAGTTCTCCAAGTTTCTCTATGGACCAATGAAAATATCTAGTACACAGAGTGGGGAAAATACTTGAAAATTACCTATCTGATGAGAAATTAAGTTTCAAAATAGATCACTAATTTGAAGTTGGACAATAGACTCTAATATATATTTGTCCAAAGAAGATAAAGAGATGTTAGATCAGACTGTAAAATGTCCTTCATAGGCTTGTGGGTTTAAGCACTTCATCCCTGGCTGATGGCTCTGCCTTGGGAAGCTGGAGAACCTTTAGAAGTTATGGAGTAGCTAAGGAAATCCTTCTTCCAGGCCTAGGTGCTCTGCCTCTTGAACACAGCCATGTCAGCAGCTACCCCACAAGGAAATAAAATGTAGGCAAGTTCAACTAGCTGCAGGGAGAAGAAAGTGCTAATGGTAGAGGAAATGGGTGAGAAAAAGAACCAAGTAGAAGTGGTGGGAAGAGTTGGTGGAGAACATTAGTCTCTATCCAGTATGTAGGGTTTTGTCCCTCACCTGCAAAAAAGAGCATGTGTAAATTTCACCAGTAGCTTTAAGAGTAGATAGGTATGATAGTTGAATGAGAATGCCCCCACGGTCCCATAGGTTCAAATACTTGGTCACCAGGGAGTGGCACAATTTTAAAGGATTAGGAGGTGTGGCCTTGTTGGAGGAAGTGTGTCACTGGGGGTGAGCTTTGAGGTTTCAGAGGCCCAAGCTTGGCCCAGTGGCTCTCTCTGTTTTCCTGCTACCTGTGGCTCTGGATGTAGAAAATCAGCTACTAATCCAGCATGTCTTACCCAATGTCTGCCTGTATGCTGCCATGTTCCCTGCCATGACGATAATAGACTATACTGTAAGCAAGCCCCCAACTAAATGATTTTCTTTATAAGAGTTGTCTAGGCCATGGTGCCTCTTAACAGCAAAGAATACTGACTAAGACAATAAGGTTCTTCTAAGGCAAGAAGATGAGCTGCAAGGTATAAGCAGTCTCCACACCATAGTAAGGAGATCTGGAAAGATTTCAGACACAGAAAATATGGTAAGGCATATATATGTATATGTATATATATATATATATATATACATATATATATGTATATATATATATAATCAACACTAAACAGAGGGGAGAGAGAAAGAGAGATGGGTGGCATTTTGAAATTCACAAAAAGTTTCAAAATGTAGAATCACAGGTAGTTATAAATCAAGATACATATTTCCTTCTATTCTTTCAGCAATTTCCCCCAAGTCAACTTCCTTCAAAACGTTAGAATGACATCAATCAGGAAATTGAGGTTGATACAGTAAAGAACAGTTTCATCAGGCAATGGTTCCATTACATGAGCTTCAGTGTCCACATAATAAGCATGGCTACTTTGTGGCTCAGGTCTAATAAGTTCACCTTGACATTGTTTTACAGGGTGTTGTAGTGGTAGATACAAGTTGCTATACATTTATCCAAATGCATAGGTCCCACACGACAAACAGAGAACCTTACCATGAACAGTAGACTCTGGGTGATTATGATGTGTCAGCTGTGACATGTTGGTCAATTGTAGTAAGCGGACCATTCTGCTGTGGGAGGCTGCAGGAAGAGGATCTCATGCATGTATAGGAGCAGGTGTAATGTAGAATAGCTGTGTGTCTTCCTCTGAGCTTTGGTGTGAACCTAATTGCTTTTTAAAATACAGCTTATTAAAGCACTTTATAACCAAAATAAAAATTATTTTGGGGGATAACCCAGAGACACCCCAGGAATACATTCATGTGCACATACTCAGTGGCATATATAAGGCCCAAAAGTCCTTGTACACACACACACACACAGATTCAGCATACTCTGTGAACACATAGGTCATATGCCAAATGGGTTACTATTGCTTGTCTGTGTAGTTGGAAGTTTTCCTGTGTCTCTCCCGGTCCACAGCCACTCAGACCCAAGTAAACACACAAAGGCTTATATTAATTAAAACTGCTCCGCCATTAGCTCAGGCTTACTATCAACTATCTCTTACACTTAAACTCAGCCCATTTCTGTTCATCTATATGTCACCACATGTTCCATGGCTTTACCTGTGTTCTATTACATGCAGCTCCCTGGACAGTGGGTTGATGTCTAATGATGGGTGATATCATTCTATATGCTGTGAAAATGTGTTGCTCTGATTGGTTGATAAATAAAGCAGTTTGGCCAATGACAAGGCAGAATAATGTTAGGGAGGACATTCTAAAGAGAGAAAGAGGCAGGAAGAAGACAGAGCAGGGGAGACCTTGTTAGCCACCACCAGAAGAAGCAAGATGTAAAGGTGCTGGTAAGCCACAAGTCACGTGGCAAAGTATAGATTTATAGAAATGGATTAATTTAAGATATAAGAACTAGATAACAAGAAGCCTTCCATGGCCATAGTTTAAAGATAATATGTTTATTATATGTTTAGCCTGTATATGTTTATTTGGGTCTGAGCAGCTGCAGGACTGGCAGGTGAGAGAGATTTGTCCTGATCACGGGCCAAGTGGGACACAGGAAGAGTTCAGCTACATGTCTGAATGTTAACAGCACACAGTCTCTGATCCTTTATGCACAGCCCTTACTTTTGTTGCTCAAGTAACTAAAGGTTTACCCTTAAAGGCCAAGCAAACAGTACTACTGTGGAGTCAGCAAGCCTACACGTGAGAGGCCAGTGGTTACCTGGGTTTTTGCAGAGTTGTTCTCCACAAGCCAAGGCACTAGAATTAGCTAGTTGGCTTTCAGACCTCACAAAAATCAGACACACTTTACACCAATTAAAGTCTGATATTTAAGATATGTATCTGAATACCCAATGTCTTGTCACTGCTGGATATTGAACCCAGGACTTTGCATACAGTAAATGGCATCCTACCATGGAAGTATATTGCTGGCCTAGGCATCTATGTTAAAATAAAACATAAAAACAACTCTTCCCATCTGCATTGGCTCTGGGAATCAGGGATTGGTCTAGATGCTTTCTGTTAGTCAATGGAGTCTCCAAATAGCACATTCCTTCAGGAGGGCCTCAACTTGAGCTTTGGTGTTTTATTATATTTAAAATGCCATTAGGTTCTTTTTTTGTGGTGGGTGCAGTGATGTTTGTTAATTTTATTAATAGTGTTCAAGAGAGTATGGCTCCCTAAGCCCCTCCTGTTTTTCTGCGGGTCTGGGATGGAAACTGTGAGGGGGATGCTCAGTGTTGGGGGCTAAGTTGGGACAGGGACTGCTCAGCAGCTGGGGGCCTCTCTCTTGTTCTCATGTACTTGCTGGGCTGGGTGGTCCAGTGCTTGTTAATTCTTGGAGGCTAAGTATGCCATGAGGTACACCACCCTGTTACTGTAGCTGTATTCATTGTCATACCAGGAAATGAGCTTTACAAAGTTGTCACTGAAAGCAATGACAGCCCTGGCATCAAAGGTGGAAGAGTGGATGTCACTGTTAAAGTCACAGGAGACAACATGGTCCTCAGTGTAGCCCAGGATGCCTGCTTAACCACCTTGATGTCATCATACTTGGCAGCTTTCTCCAGGTGACATGTCAGATCCATGAGAGACACATTGTGGGGTAGAAATACAGAAGGTCATATCAGTGAGCTTCCCGTTCAGCTCTGGGATGACCTTGCCCACAGTCTCCACAGCACCAGTGGATAAAGAGATGATGTTCTGGGCAGCCCCATGGCCATCATACCACAGCATCTCAGAGGGGCCATCCAGTCTTCTGGGAGGCACTGATGGCGTGGACTGTGGTCATGAGTCCTATAATGCCGATGTTGTCATACATGACCTTTGTTGAGGGGCCTAAGCAGTAGGTGGTGCAGGAGGCATTGCTGACACTCTTGAGTGAACTGTCGTACTTCTCATGGTTCACACCCATCACAAACATGGGGGCAACAACAGAAGGGGCGGAGATGATGACCCTTTTGTCCCCACCCCTCAAGTGGGCCCAGCCTTTTCCATGGTGGTAAAGACATCAATAGACTCCACAACATACTCGGCATCAGCCTCACCCCACTTGATGTTGGCGGGATCTCGCTCCTGGAAGAAGCTGATGGCCTTCCTGTTGATGACAAGCTTCCCATTCTCAACCTTGACTGTGCCGTGGAACTTGCCATGGGTAGAGTCATACTGGAACATGTACACCATGTAATTGAGGTCAATGAAGGGGTCGTTTCCACCTTGCCAAACATGAAGGCAGCCCTGGGAACCAGGAATTCAATATGGCCAATCCGTTTACTCTGACCTTCACTATTGTGTCTCAGGAATGAGGCTGGCATGCATGAGAAGATGTGGCTGTCTCTGGAACAGGGAGGAGCAGAGAGCTGCCATTAGGTTCTTAAAATGACTGCTTTTATAAACTTCTTCAAAATTTTATAAACTTTTTTAAAATTAGTGTTTCCTTCACATTGAGGATATGGGCCAGGCCTAATTAAAAAGTTTCTTTTCTTTGCAGGTGAAGTTATCACAGCTCAGCTGTCTCAATTAGGAAAAGGCTCAGCTGAGTACAACAGGTTGAGGTAAAGAGACCTGAGTCTACCTGAGTCTTCCATGACTTTCTGGACAAAACTAGTCAGGCTACCTGAGAAGCCATGACCTTAGTTTCCATGTCTATCCAAGAGAGAGCAGTCCAGTGGCATTTTGTAGGCCTGGGCTGTTAGGGTGCTCACCAGTTTTGTGAGTTGGCCAGAGACACCCCACCTATAGTACTCACTTGAAAATTTGTTTTACATGGATCCATTCTGCTTGACTTTATTTTAAATAAAATTATAGTCACCTCTATAAATATACAATCAATATTATAAATCTTAAATCAATGATAATTGGAAGTGAATGTTTCTTTAAAAAATCAATGCGAGTATATTACAGGCAGGTTACTTTATCTGACAAAGATTTTGGCATAAGATCTGATTCCTAATTATGGAAAAATAGGGATTATGAATGTTGTATATGTGTTAAAGGTACTGTAGTATGGTGAAAATTTGCTTTATTATGAGGCATACAGAGTTTTTCCCACCAATTCCATAAGCTTTCAACAGCATTTCACATGGCATGCTCTGGGGAGCATGAGTAGTCATTACAGCACGTCTGCTGCTAATGCCCTGCTGCCAGTCTGTGGCTCAAGTTCATGAGACAAAACAAGAGAATGACATGTTCCTTGAGGACAGACAGTGCCATTGCCACCACTCCAGTGCAGTATGATGCTATTTCTGAGCCAGTCACAAGAATTTAGTGAACTGAAGAAAAGAGAGATGTGGACCTTTGCAGACAGTGGATTTAGTATTATAATGCAAAAGAGAGAAAGGTTCTTACAAAACACAGTGTTGAGTGGCTCTCAGTGGTGCGCTAAGACGGTCTGTGACTGAGTTCATAGGCATTATGTGCCTGTCTGAAGTCTTTCACTTAAGAGAAAAGCTACTGTCTTTACTTCACAGTCTATTGGCCTAGCTGAGATGAGCTATGAGAGCAGTTTACCAAACTAAATGGGAATAAGTTCCTGTCTTACAGCCCTCCCCTCCATTTACAAACAAAATCCATTGGCTACTCAGTCTACCAGGACTCATTTCTGTCAGTTCTCAGACCACTTCAGGGGATAGGAAGAGCCCAACTCCCTCGGGCAGATGCAGTGCTCAGCAGATCCCCATCAGAGGTGTCATGTACTTTGAGGGGGAAGCTGCTGTCTGCTTGGGACATCAACACAGAACAGTGTATTGACTTTCTTTGTCAGGCATCATCTTAATAAACTCTTAATTTTTAATCTCTAAAGCTTGTGTGTGTGTGTGTGTGTGTGTGTATTTGTGTATGCATGTACATATGTGTGTATTGTGTGTGTACGTGTGTGCATGTGCTGTGTGCTGTCTGCATGCATGCGTGCGTGCGTGTGTGTGTGTGTGTGTGTGTGTGTGTGTGTGTGTGTACACAAGTGACTAAAGTTCCTAAGAGGCCAGAAGAGGATGTTGGGTCCCCTGAAGCTGTAATTTCAGAGTTATGTGGATGCTGATAATGAACTGGAGTCCTCTGCACAAGGACACTTGGTTAACCACTGATCTCTCCAGCCCCAGATTATTATTTACTTTTTTGTTATTGAGAAAGGATCCTTGATGCATAGCCCAGACTTCCCTGGAATTCTCAAATCTGATATCTCAGCTTCCTGATTGCTAGGATTACAGGTATATGCCACTATGGCCTGTTTTTGTTTGTTTGTTTTTTGTTTACCTATTTAAATCACGATAGATATAATTTCAGGTAGAAATGCTATGAACATGGCTGAGGGGGAGCTATCATAGAAAGAAATTCTATCACTATTACATGTAGATAAACATCAGAACTGCTGGGCTCCCTGGAAGGTAAACCCTGATATGGGCACTGATCAGAGAAAAAAATCCAAGCACTTAGCTGGAAGAATCAGTAGACAGATTTGCTGTTTTTCAGACAAAACAGACTGCTGCATTTCTTAATTGCTCACTAAAGGAAATGTGTTTTAGAACCATTGCTTTAAGTTTAAAGCCTATTTATACAACTAAAGTGACCTCCCCTGTCTCCTTATTCTTGGATTAGGGTTTCTTTTGTAGTCTACAGTTGAACTGTATGTTCTAGGGCTGGAATTCCAGGTGGGCACCATGTCCAACAAGTGAATCTTTTACAGTTGAAAATCATTTTCCCTATTGTCATTCACAATACTTTGCTTTCTTAAATACTAAGACTTGATTTCAACATATTTCAAGGGAATAAGTTACTAAATGAAAGCAAGTCATAAATGAAATGATGGGAAAACATAATATGGGAAAAATAATGGATAAATAACTAAAGGTATGTTGACTGCCTTTAGGGGACAGTCCCTAGAGATACAGAAGAGAAGAACATACATGGCTTGGGTGCGAGAGACCAAGTTAGCACTGCCTGTGCACAGGGGCTTCTTCCTGATGCAAGCCATTCTTAAAGAAACCAGCTATTGTGACACCCACATGATCTGTCATTCATGCAAATAGTCTGTAAATTCTAAACTCTGTCTCAAATCCATGATGTCTTCTTTTGTCATTATTCCCAAGGTGACAGAAGTGACCTTCTCTAACAAGCAGGGAAAGAACCTCTTGGGTCTCTGACAGGCAGGAAATGACAGAGTTAGGTCTTAGCTTCTACCTCATTAGAACACTTATTCAGTGCAATCCAAACAACTGCATCAAGTTTCCAAACACATTGAAGACTCTAAATCTACCTGCCGCAAGCAACACAAACTGCACTTATGAGTTTTGGAAGAGTTGGGATCTCTTGGCAGCTCAAAGACCACAAAAAGATACATGGGAACATGGGGACAATGTTTAGCTTTCCACAGTGTACTTTCACTAAAAAGAAACTCAAGATGTGAAGGACAAATGAGACTCCTTCCACAATCTACTTCCTGTGACTCCAGGTCTGGTCCTTCATGTGTTTGCATCACAGTGTAAGCATCCACAGATGTAATAAATGACAAAAATCTCAGGTTATCAAAGTGATACAATGTGTTCTCTCAGTAACAGTAACTTTAATTGAATTTTCTCTTTATAGTTTATTAATTTATTTTCAAAAATCAGTAAGCATCCGTCCCATCTCATTGGTGTAATTTCAAAAGGACTTTTTAATCATCAAATTTTCATCTTTTGACACGTGCAAATAATTTGCATAATTTCCAATTAGAATTGAATTTTTAATGTTTATGAATGTTTACAGAATTATAAATATTAGCATAATCATTCAACCTGTCAATCAAATTGGAAATGGTTATTCCATATGTAGAAGTTTAAAGAGACACCAACTTGAATGCAGAATAGTGATTATCAGAGTTTGGACAAGATGGGGAAACAGAAGCCAGGTGGCAGGTACCAGAGCACAGTTAAGCAGAGTCAGTTCTCAAATTCCACAGCCCAGGAAGAGGACTATAGTTGCTGATAACTTGTTGCATATATTGTGAAGAACTTGAAAGTCTGTAAACACAAAGAAATTATGAAGCAAAAACACCACTTACATGATTTGACCACTGGTTGCTGTGTTCACGTATTGAAATACCATACCAAACACTGCTAGTATTTATCATTAATATTCAGGTAAATTATATAAAAATAAAATTTTAAGATACATAAAAGTGATCATTCCCAAATGTATCAGTGAACATAACTAACATTAGGATGTTCAACCTGCCCTTAGTGATAAAAATGCACAGATAAAATATATTTTAAATATTATTAATAATTCATAGATGAAGAGGACAAAAAGCTGACCTGGTGACAGTCCAGTATTACTATTACTATTGTAGTAATCTAGGGCCATAATGTGTCATTTCCTATGTGAACATGAGCCACAAGTGTAATGGACCCCTGGAAAGAGCCAACACTGAATTAAGAGTTTTAAACATTCACCATGGCTTATAGTGGACCCAAATTCTAGACAGAAAGCACATATGATCTTATCTGCAGGAAAAAATCTTTCTTTGAACCCTAAACTTATTTCTATAAAATGCACTTCTGGAATATTCTTTTAGATGTCAATAATAGTATACAAGAAGAAATTTTCTGCATAAAGTCCAGCAGTGAATATTTGCACAGTAGAGGTCTTAGAAATCTCTAAGGAACTGAGATGCAGAGAGACCATGCTAACTATGTACAAAGAAATACAATGCAAGTTTCAAATATCTGCAGAGAAAATAAAGTGATAAAGACAGATGCAGTAAGTCAAAAAGAACCAAGTGGAATTTTTGTTTAGAAGACGTCAGTGGGGGACGTCAGCATCTGTCCAGTGCACAGTAACAGGGACAGGGTTTAGTCTCCTCTGAAACAAATAACATGTATAAGTTGCACTGCTCGGCTTTAGAGTAGATAGGACACTCCTAAAGTGAGCTGGAGGATGAGTGTGAATGGAGTCTCAGAGCGTAGAAAGGAAACCTGAAGAGATATTAAGATAAAGGAAAGAGGGTAAGACACACATGAAAGGCATGTATACATTTAACTATGGTCCCAGAAGGTAGAAAAAAAGAGGGCAGACTCTGTGACTATGAATTTTATAAAATTTTTAAAATTAAATTTGTATCTTGAGGTGTTAATAGAGCAACATGGAGTTATAAACTACGGGAGAAGAACATACTGGTTCTCAGTTTGTGTTTTCAGAATCCCATTGGCTTCAATCATTTTTTTATTGTTATGTCCAAATTCTATAAACTAAGTAATTTATAAAGGATAGAGGCTGGGAAGGCTGGCACTAACATCTTCTGAGTCTTTGGCCAGGCTTTTGATGACAGGACTCTGGAGAGTCTCAAAGAAGTGTGGGGCCTCACATGAAAAACTTAGTGTGCTAACTAAGACCCTTTTCCTATTCTTACAAAGGGAGTCAACCTCACAACCTCAGCTAATTCTACCTGCCTCCAAAGGCCCTGTCTACAAATGTCATTGACATATGACTTTGGGGGTCAAAGGTCAATATGAAATAGGAGGGCAAAGCACCAGATCATGAATAGCATCTGCACTGGGGCACATTGTAATGTAGGAATCTCTGTTTTTTGTTTTTTAATTAAAAATGATCACTGTACGTAGATAGGCTGTTGAGATGCTCCTTCTGCCACATCCAGCAAAAGACAACGTAAGATGCTACTATTTAACTTGTCAAATGCTCCTGATTTGTGTTGTATTGATGACTTATGCTCACTATAACAAAATTGTCATGAGCTTGGAGGCTCAAAACAACAGACATTTCCTCTGCCACCCCCCACCCTGAGTATGTATGCAGTCCAGAAGCCCAGGGTGGCCTTTATGGAACCAAAAGCCAGGTGTCAGAGAACCCTCTGTCCTCCAGGGATTCTAGGGGACAATGCAGTCCTGTCTCTTTCAGTTTCTTCTAGTTCTGCCATGCCAGGACTTGTTGACACACCACTTCCACCTAGGTCATGTCCTTTGTCTCTTCTGTTTAGGTTGAGACTTCTCCAGATCTGTCAAATGCAGAGTACCATAAATGCTTTGCAGAAAAAAAGTATTAGACTGGACCTTACCTTTAATAAGGAATATATTTAAATATTTAAATGCTCATAGCTCCATGTAATCCTTATAAGTAATCATTTTGAACTGAAATAACTATGAATACAAACAACCCCCATCTGAAGCAGAGTAAAGAGGCGCTCAGTGACATTGACAGAGCCACCAAGCAGATGTGGATGATATTAATGCACTCCTCGTAGTTCCTCTCTTTCCCTATAGATGAAATAGGGCTAATGACAGAACCTCTTATCCAGATGAGAGTTATATGAAATAGTTACCTCCAGACTAAACTACTTATAATAGGGGTTCCCTAAGCAGTATCTGTATTGCTATCACACCTAAGTACTGACTTTCTGACTGATAACTTACAAGCATCTACTTAAAGATTGTGTGTGTTGTGGAGGCCCCCAGGAAGGGAAAATAGTTAAGATCTCCTGGGTAAACTGGGAGGCATGTTGAAGGGAAGGGATGGGGGATGAGAACAGGAGGGACTGAGATGGCCGAGTGGTGGGAGGGATGGAGAGGGAGAGCAATGAAAGAGATATCTTGATAGAAGGAACCATTACAGGGTTAGGGAGAACCTGGTGCTAGGGAAATACCCAGGAATCCACAAGGATGACACCAACTAAGACTCCTAGCAATAATGGAAAGGGTGCCTGAACTTACCTTCCCCTATAATCAGATTAGTGAATTGTCATCATAGAACCTACATCCAGTAACTGATGGAAACAGATGCAGTGATCCACAACCAAGCAGGGGTGAACTCATAGACTTCAGTTGACGAGAGGGAGGAGGGATCACAGGAGCAAGTGAGGTCAAAATCATGATAGGGAAAACCACAGAGACAGCTGACCCAAGCTGGTGGGAGCTCGTGGACTCTGGCCTGTCAGCTGGGGAACATGCATGGGACTGAACTAGGCCCTCTGTATGTGGGTAACAGTTATGTGACTAGATCTGTTTAGGGAGCCCCTGGCAGTCGGACCAGGATTCATCTCAGGTGCATGAACTGGCTTTCGAGAACATATTTCCTAGGGTGGGCTACCTTGCTCAGCCTTGACACAGGTAGGGGTGGGGCGGGGGTGGTTGGTCCTGCCTCAACTTGGCATGTCAGACTTTGTTGACTCCCCAAAGGAGGTCTTACTCTCTCTGAGGAGTGGATGAGGGGTGGGATTGGGGGAAGTGAGGGGGGCGCAGAAGAAGGGGAGGGAAGGGAACTGGGATTGTATGTAAAATGAAAAAAACTTTTTAAAAAATAAATAAAAGAAAAAGAAAGGAAAAAATGTGTGTGTGTGTGTGTGTGTGTGTGTGTGTGTGTGTGTGTGTGTGTTCAGATGCCGGCAGAAAGCAGAAGAGGGCACTGGATCTCCTGGAGCTGGAGTTATATTAGATGCTTGTGAGCAGTCTAATATAAGTGCTGGGAACTAAACTCTGATCCTTTGCAAAGTAGTAAGAACTTTTATCCAGTAAACCAAATCTTCAGTCTCACTTATGACATTTTTAACATTTCAAAGTAAACATCTCACTTCTAATTTAAAAAAAAAAATCCCTTTAATCCCATCACTCAGTAGGTAGAGGCAGGCAGACCTCTGTGAATTCAAGGCCAGCCTGGTCTACAGAGTGAGTTCCAGAATAGCCAGGACTACATGGAGAAGTCATGTCTCAAAAATTTTTTTTGAGATTTTTGTTTGCATTTTGTGTGTATATGTGTTTTGTCTGAATGTATGTCTGTGCACCATGTGTATGCAGTGCACATGGAGGCCAGAAGAGGCTCAGATCCTCTAGAACTGGAGTTACAGGCAGTTGTGAGCTGCCATGTAGGTGCTGGGAATCAAACCCTGGATCTCTGGAAGAACAGCCAGTGCTCTTAACTGTTGAGCCATCTCATTTTAAATGAGAATGCTTGGAGTTATGTGTGTTCTCAGGCCCAGTGATTTGATTGAACTCAAATCGTTTGTGAAGTGTCATTGCATTTGGGTGGAAATTATTTCCCCAAACAAGTAGAAGCAAGCAGTGTTTGCCCGTCATAGGGCAAAGGCAGGAGGAGCTTTTAATTGAGGCTTTCAACACTGGGAATCTTTTAGAAATGTGTAGATCAGTTTCTGGGGGCTTTTCAGGGAGTGGGAAATGACCAAGTTTACAGCAGTGATCCTGACTGAGTCTGTTAAAGTTGCTCTTTCCTCTGAAAGAGTAGAAGCAAGTTCTCCAAGGCCAGACAGAAAGATTGTTTAAGAATTCACATGTCAGTTTTAGGCCATAGGTACAGATTCACTGCTGCTACTGGTTGGTTGGTTTGTTAGTTTGTTTCTAATAATTCTAACAATTATGAGATCACTGAATTTGAATTTGGCTATGTAAGAGTTTTCTTGCAGTACAGAAATGAGGAAAAACATAAAGTGAATTATGTAAGAATTTGGGGCTGTGAAAGTTGAAAACAAGAGTTGATTTTAGTTCTTCCTCTGTAAAACACACCATGGCTAAGATTGGTGCCATGGTTTGGGTGTGACTAGTTGTTTCCTAAACTTATGTTGAAATTTGTCCCCAGTGTCATACTGTGGTGGGCCTTTAAGAGGTAACTGGGTAGCTAAGAGGGATGACTGCAGTTCTTCTTGAGACTGGATTAGCTACCTTGAGGATAGGTTTTTATACAGCATCCAGACACATTGTTCCTTCATACTTGCCTGCCTTCCATGTTCTGCTGCAGAGTTATAGGGCATGCAGTAGACATTATTGTTGTATCACGGGACTTTGCAGCCACAGGCCCAGACAAGGCTCTTTCCTGTGTAGATCACCACTCTTGGAGACTCAGTTGTGCAATGGAACAGACTGAGACAGTTGTCATTGCCATAGATGTGTAAGTTACTTATGGTGATATTTTGTTTAAATAAAGCTTGCCTGAAGATCAGAGTGTGGAGTTAAGCCACTACTTATCCACAGAGGCCAGGCAGTGGTGGCACACACTTTTAATCCCAGCACCCGGGAGGCAGAGGCAGACAGATCTCCGTGAGTTCAAAGCTACCCTGGGCTACACAATATTGATCGAGTCTAAAAGAGAAACAGAACCAGACGGTGGTGGCACACACCTTTGATCCCAGCAGTTGGGATCTCATGCCTTTAATTCCAGAACTAGGGAGGTGGAGATAGGAAGTGATACGGCTGGGTGGAGAGAGGACTACAAAGTTGGAGGAGATAGGAGCTCAGTCTCTTTCAGGCTGAAGAATCGGTAGAGGTAAGAACTCTAGTGGCTGGCTGCTCTGCTTCTCTGATCTTTCAGCTTTCCCCCTGATATCTGACTCTGGGTTTTTATTAAGACCAATTAGGATTCCTGCTATGTTACTCCCACCCCCACCCCACAATTCCATTTTCACTCCTGTTTTACTGATATTTGACATATGACAATTCAAAGGCAGTTTAAAACCAAAGCAAAATGTTAGAAGTTCCTCCAAGGTCCTTCATTAATCAGCGCTTGTACCTTTTATTATATCTGAGAACGGAGACTCTGTTAGAAAAGGTCAGAGTCTTGACTTTCTGCAGCTGGCTCTTATTAAATGAAAGTATTTATCTGTGTTCATAACCTGGGGAAAAGCCCCGTCTGCTGTGAGTCATCATCAGAGTTTGAACTGTGAGTCACTGAGGCATATTGGCAGGGAAATTGATTATCTCAAGAAACAGAGGGGAATATTGCCTATGATGTTTCATATATAATACAGATGTGAACAGAGGCCCTTGTTCCTGCAGGCAGAGACAGTCCCTGTCTAATGAGTATGTCCATCTCATGGCACAGTTCTTCCCTCTCCTGTACAGGTGCCTTCTCCTCCCTGGTTCTGGCTGTAGGCAAGGCAGATGCGTCACCACTAAGCTATGACAGCCCTGTGTGCAATGTTTGGTTTGTTGTTGTTTATTTTTTTTTTCATTTTTGAGATGAAACTGGCTTCCAATTCATGCCCCTCCTGCCTCAGCCTGGAAGTTTATGAGCCTGTACTTCCATACCTCTGCATATGTAAGTTTGTGAACCAAGAGCCCCTGCACTAGCTTCCAGACACCTCCCCTGTGCTCTAGTGTCAAGCTCACCCAGGAGGAGTCCTTGTCTGGGGCCTCTAACTGATGAGTACCCTTATTTAAGACTGAGTCTAGTACCTTCCTCTCTGGGCTTACAAATTGGTTACCATTTATTTCATGGCTAATATCCACATATAATTAAATATATACCATATTTGTTTTTCTGGTTATGGGATACCCAGTTCAGGAGGATTTTTTTTTTCTAGTTTTATCCATTTGCCTGCAAATTTCACGTTTTCAATTTTTTTTAAATAACTGAGTAATACTCCATTGTGTAAATGTATCACCTTTTCATTATCTATTTTTCTATTGAGGCACATCTAGGTTATTTCCAATTTTTGGATATTGTGAATAGAGCAGCAATGAACATGATTGAGCATGTGTCTTTGTGGGAGAATGAAGTATCTTTTGGGTATATGCCTAAGAGTAGTTTAGTTGAGTTTTCTCTTTTGAGAGTTCTCTATTTAAATCTGTATCCTATTTTAAATTGGGTTATTTGCTTTCTTCATATCTGTGTTTTTTAATTCTTTATATATTTTGTATATTAGATCTCTACCTGCTGTATAGTCTGTAAAATTCATTTTCCATTCCATAGGTCCCACTATGTCAGAGTGACGTTGTTCTTTGCCATGCAGAAGCTTTTCAATTTCATGAAGTCCTATTTATCAATTGTTGATCTTAGTGCCTGCGCTAATGGTGCTCTCTTCAGAAATTTTTCCTGTGCCAATGAATTCAAGGCTACTCCCCATTTTATCTTCTATCAGGTTTAGTGTATCTGGTCTTATCTTGAGGTCTCTAATCAACTTGGGGTTGAGTTTGTGCAGGATGATAAGTATGAATCTATTTTGATTCTTCTACATGCAGCCATCCAGTATGACCAGCACCATTTGTTGAAGATTCTTTTTTAATCAATATATCTGTTTTTGTGCCCATGCCATGGTTAGCTATGTAGTACAGCTTGAAATCTGGAATAGTGATATTTCCAGTGGCTCTTTTAGTGTTTGGGAATGTTTTAGCTGTCCTGGGTCTTTTGTGCTTCTATATGAAGCTGACAATTGTCCTTTTAAGATCTGTGAACAATTTTGTTGAATTTTTGGTGAGGATTACATTGAAGCTGTAAACTGTTTTTGGTTGGGTGGTCATTTTTACTATGTTAGTCCACTGATCCATAAGCACTGGAGGAGATATTTTCATCATCTGATATCTTCTTTTATTTCTTTCTTTGCTGACTTGAGGTTTTTATCATATAAGTCTTTCACTTGCTTGGTTAGAGTACCCCAAGCCATCTTATATTATTTGAGGCTATTGTGGAAGGTGTTGTTTTCCTGATTTCTTTCTTACACCATCTATTATTTGCATATAGGAAGGCTACTGATTGTTTGTGATTTAATCATGTACCAAGCTACTTTGCTGAAAGCGTTTTTCAGCTGTAGGAATTTCCTGGTGGAATTTTCAGAGTCACTTATATGTACTATCATATCATCTGCAAATAAAGATACTTTGATTTCTTCTGTTCCGATTTGTGTCTCCCTGATATCCTTAAGTTGTTTTATTGCTCCAGCTAAGACTTTAAGTGCTATATTGAATAGCTATAGAATGGACAACCTTGTATTGTTCCTGATTTTATTCAGAGTTATTTGGGTTTCTCATCATTTAGGTTAATGTTTGGTTATGCACTTGCTGTAAACTGCCTTTATTATGTTTAGGTATATTCCTTATATCCCTGACCTCTCCAGGACTTTCACCATGAGATGGTTTGGGTTATGTCAAAGACCTTTTCTTCATCTAATGAGATGATCATGTGTTTTTATCTTTCAGTTTGTTTATTTAGTGTTTTGATTATATTAATGGGTTTACATATCTTGAATCATCCCTGTATCTGTGGGGTGAATTGTATTTCATCACGGTAGATGGTATTTTTGTGATGTTCTTAGATTACATGTGCAAGTATTTTATTGAAAAATTTTACATCTATGTTCTTAAGGCAAATTGGTCTGTAATTCTCTTTCTTTGTTGAGTCTTTCTGTTGTTTGAGTATCAGGATAACTGGTCTCATTAAACAAACTGGGCCATGTTCCTTCTGTTTCTGTTTTGTAGCATAATTTGAGGTCTGTTGACATTAACTCTTGTTTGAAAATCTGGTAGAATTCTGTGCTACAACCATCTAGCCCTGGATTTTTTTGTTTGGTTGGTTTTCTTTGTTTTGGTTATTTTGTTTTTGTTTTTGTTTTTTGTCCTTGTTTTTGCTTGGGAGACTTTAATTTGCTGTCTCTGTTTCACTAGGGGTCATAGGTCTTTTAAATTGCTTACTTGGTTGTGGTGGTTTGAAAGAAAATGGCCCCAAAGGGAGTAGCACTACTGGGAGGTTATTGTTAGAAGAAGTGTGTCGCTGTGGACAATATTTGATAACCATTCCTTTGTATGTAGTCCTGTATTAGGCTAGAACCTTCTTAATTAATCAAAAGGGGAAGATGTAGTGGGTAGCCATTCTAGCTTTGATCTGGAAGTTCCAACCCCCATTGAGGCTTCAGTAACTGACACGCCTACAAGGCGGGGCCAAGAGAGAACCCTGAAGACCCGAGATCCGGATGCGCCACCTCTCTTGGTTCCTGGACCCTGGACACTGGAGGTAGACCGAGCAGAGTTCTCCAGAGAACACCACCGGACTATGCTACATCTTTCCCAGACTCTACAACCTACCTATCCCTTCATTTGTAAGTTACGCCACTAAATAAACCTCCCTTTTAACTACGTGGAGTGGCCTTAATAATTTCGCCAATAGGCTCTGAAGGCTCATATATGCTCAAGTCACACCCAGTGTTCTCAGACCACTTCCTGTTGTATTGGGGTCTATGGGGGTCCAGCCCCTCGATAGTCCCCTCCCAGGGTCTGGGAAGAATCGACAACCAGCTGATAATTAAATCTTTTTTTTTTTTTTTTTTTTTTTTTTTTTTTTGGTTTTTCGAGACAGGGTTTCTCTGTGTAGCTTTGCGCCTCTCCTGGAGCTCACTTGGAAGCCCAGGCTGGCCTTGAACTCACAGAGATCCACCTGGCTCTGCCTCCCAGTGCTGGGATTAAAGGCGTGTGCCACCAACGCCCGGCGATAATTAAATCTTTGATGAAAAGAAATGAATCTATGTACACGAAATTCCTTAGTCCATACACTTTATTATTCTGGGCCAGTTCTCTCTCTACACAGCTTTTATTCTGCTCTCATGCCTAGCTCCATTCTTGCCTGATTTCTCTCTATATTTATCTACTGTCCCCTCTAGGTCCTATCTTAATTCCTTCATCTAGTTCTGTCCCTTCTAGGTTCTCATCTATCTAGTTCTTTCCCCTATCAGCTCCTCTCCCATCTCCTTCTCTCTCATCTGGGTCTTCCTCATCTTGTTCTTCCCCATCTTGCTCTTCCTCATCTTCCATCTCGTTCCTCTAGTCCTCTCTTCTAGCCCTTCAATCTAGTTCTTCCCCATCTCAGTTTGTTCCTCTCAAGTTCTTACCCATCTAGTTCTTCCATTCTCTTTTCTCTTCTTCCTCCTGTGCCCTGGAAGTCCCGGTATATAAAGGAAGGTTCCGAGCTAAATTGTGTAAAGCTATTACTTAACGTCCACCTCTCCTAGGTGGTGTCTCCTTGTGGAATTTACCTTAAGTCAGGAGACTTGCCTGTGGGCTGCTATCTGCCCCACTAGGTGGTGTCTCATTGTGGAATTTAAGTCAGGAGACTTGCATGTGGGTTGTTATCATTGTTAGTCCTCGGAAGTTGGGCGCCTACCTGGGTGGTGTTTCCTGTAGTCCTGTAGGCTAAGGGAGATAATCTGATTCCAGAGAAAGCCTTTCCTGAGGCTGTTCTCCAAATACCTGGAATGTGTATGTCCAGAGAGTGATCACTCCACACTGTTAGCCCTTCTTAGGGAAAGTCAATTGGGAAAACTATGAAGGCACACATGATTTTCATAACAGAATACAGCTGATATATAACAAACAAGTAACACCAAAAGCTCCTTGGAATTTGGCTTCCTCTGGAGGAATTCCCTGATTCCTCCAGGTAGTGACTTTGCCATAACCAGCTGAGTTCTTATGATATATTCCTGTGGCCTGTAGCACTGTTGCCTCTGGGATCAAGATGTAGCAGCTCCTTTTTCCAGCATCATGTCTGCCTGTACACCACCATGCTCCCTGCCATGATGATAATTTGACCAAACCTCTGAACTGTAAGCTGCCTCTTCAATTAAATGATTTCCTTTATAAGAGATGTTGTGGTCATGGTGTCTCTTCACAGCAATAGAAATCCTAACTAAGACACTGATTTTCATTTAACATCAGTAAGTGATATGGTATGTATCAAGAAAATATTCATTTCTCTTAAATTTTCCAATTTAGTGGAGTACAGGTTTTTAAAGTGTGTCCGTATGACTCTCTGAATTTCCTTAGTGTCTGTTGTTTTGTATCCCATTTCACTTATAATTTTAATTTTGATATTGTCTTCACCTTTTAGTTAATTTGAACAATGATTTGCCAATCTTACTGATTTTCTCAAGAACCAATTCTTTGTTTCTTTGATTCTTTTCATTATTTTTGTTCGTTCATTTGATTTTGTTTGTATTTAATTGATTTTGGCCCTGATTTTTTTTTTAGTGTCTTTTCCTTTTGAGAGTTATTTCTTCTTGTTGTTCTAGAGCTTTTCAGGTGTGCTGTTAATTTACTAGCATGAGATCTCTCTACATATATATATATAAAATATATATATATTATATATATATATATATGGCAAACACACATACCCACTTAGTTCAATGAACTTGTCTCTTAGAACCACTTTCATTGTGTCCCCTAAGTTTGAGTATGTTGCATATTCATTTTCATTCAATTATAGGAAGTCTTTAATTTCTTTCTTCATTTCTTTCTTGACCCATTTTTTCATCCAGTAGAGAGTTAGTTGTTCAATTTCCATGAGTTTATAAGCTTTCTGTTGCTTTTTTATATATTGTTGTTGATATGCAGCTTTAATCTGTGGTTATCAGATAGGATTCAGGGTGTTGTTTCAATTTTCTAGTACCTGTTTACACTTGTTTTCTGTCTAAGTATGTGGTCACTTTTAGAGAAAGTTCCATGAGGTGCTGAGAAGAAGGTATATTCTTTTGTGTTTGGGTGAAACGCTGTATAAATATCTCTTAGGTTCATTTGATTTATAACACCTGTTAGCTTTAGAATTTCTCTGCTCAGTTTTTGTCTGGATGACCTGTGTATTGGTGAGAATGGAGTATTGAAGTCACCTACTATTACTGGATCAATATGTGACTTAACCTGTAGTATTTCTTTTACAAACTTGGGTGCCCTTGTATTTAGTGCATAGATGTTAAGAACTGCACTGTCCACTTTGTGAGTTTTTCCTTTGATGAATATATAGTGTCCTTCCTATATACTTTCTGATTAGTTTTGGTTTGAAGTCTATTTTGTCAGATACTAAACCAGCTACACCAGCTTGCTTCTTGGGTCCATTTGCTTGGAATCTTTTTTTCATCCTTTTACTGTGAGGTGATATCTATCCTTGATATTAAGGATATGTTTGTATAGATATCCTTGTATGATTCTTGGATGAAACAGAAGGGTGGATTCTGTTTATGTGTCCATTTTATTAGTCTGTATTTTTTAATTTGGCAATTGAGATATTAGTGTAGAGATCTCAATGACCAGTGGTTGTTGATTCCTGTTATTTTGTTGTTGTTGTTGTTGTTGTTGTGGTGGTGGTGGTGGTGGTGGTGTGTGTGTGTGTGTGTGTGTGTGTGTGTGTGTATTTCCCCTCTTTCAATTTGCTCATCTGGGATTATTTATTCCCTGCATTTTCTTGAGTGTGGTTAACATCTTTAGGTTAAAATGTTCCTTCTAGAATGCTTTATTTGTAGATAGTTATCGCTTAAATTTGGTTTAATCATGGAATGTCTTAATTTTTGTGTCTATTGTGATTGAGAATTTGCTGGGTATAGCAGTCTAGGCTGGCATCTGTGGTCTCTTAGAGTCTGTAGGACATTTTCCAGGCCCTTCTGGGTTTTAGAGTCTGCATGGAGAAGTCTGGTGTTATTCTAATAGATATGCCTTTGTATGTTACTTGGTCTTTTTCCATGCAGCTTTTAATATTGCTTCTTTGTTCTGTACATTTAGTGTTTTGATTATTATGTGTCATGGGGAATTTCTTTTCTAGTCCAATCTATTTGGTGTTCTGGACACTTCTTATACTTTGGTAGGCATTTCCAACTGTATGTTACGGAAATTTTCTTCTATGATTTTATTGAAAATATTTTCTGGTCCTCTTACTGAGGTTTCTTTTCCTTCTTCCATTCCTATTACTCTTAGTTTTGGTCTTTTCAAAGTGCCCCAGATTTCCTGAATGTTTTGTACCAGGATAGGAATTTTTCAGATTTAGCATTTTCTTGGACTGAGTTACACATTCCTTCTATCATGTCCTCAGTGCCTGAGATTCTCTCTTCCATCTCATAAATTCTATTAGTGAGGCTTGTCTCTTAGGTTCCTGTTCAAGTTCCTAGATTTTCTATTCCAGTTTTCCCTTGATTTGGGTTTTTCTTTATTAATTGTTTCTATTTTCAGGTCTTGAACTCTTATTCATATTCTTCCACTCTTTGTGTTTTCATAGATTTCTTTATGGGGTTTATTCATTTCTTCTTTAAGTGCTTCTATCATATTCATTAGGGCTGTTGTAAGATCCTTGTCTTGTGCTTCAGCTATGATGCAATACCTAGGGCCTATTCTGGTAGGGATGCTGGGCTACAGTGGAGACAGATTGTCCTGGCCATTATTGATTATGTTTTTTCTGTTGGTGTTTAGGCTTCTGGATTTGGGAAAATTATAATTCAGGCACTGCTCTCTGGCCTTTTCTTTGCTGTGTGAGAGCTTTGTTCCTTGGTTTCTTGTTGCCCTCTCTGGTTCTTAGGAGGGTGTGGTGGCTGCTTGTTGCCTGGTAGGAAACACTTCTGGGATCCCGATAAGTATGGCCACTGGAGGCTCCAGATAAAATGTGTTTCTAGGTATTGGGAGCTGCCACTCAAGAATGGCGATGTGGCCGGGGGTAGTGGCACATGCCTTTAATCCCAGCACTCAGGAGGCAGAGCCAGGTGGATCTCTGTGAGTTCAAGGCCAGACTGATCTCCAAAGCGAGTTCCAGGAAAGGCGCAAAGCTATACACAGAGAAACCCTGTCTCAAACTAAAAAAAAGAATGGCGATGTGCTAGGAGGTGGGAGACTGAAAGCTTCCATAGTGTGTGTGGTGGGGGGTGGGAAGCAGTGTGTTACTCCAGGATCTGCTTAGTCCCTTGGGAATGGGGCCAGAGAGTGCAGAGAGGCCACAGCAAAAGGTCTGAGCTGGGAATGAGAATAAGATATTGGACTTGTAGGAATGGAGGGAGAGGTAAAGATTTGCATTTATCTTACCAGCTTTACTGGCTGAAGTCACCTGCAGATTTGTTGGGAAATATTATTTTAAGGTGTGTTACTTTTGCTTATGTTGCATTTGTTTAACTCTGTGAAGCTGTGTTACTTTGCCTGTCCAAAACACCTGATGGTCTAATTAAGAACTGAACGGCCAATAGCGAGGCAGGAAAAAGTATAGATGGGGCTGGCAGGCAAAGAGAATATATAGAAGGAGAAATCTGGGAGGGAAGAGGGAATAACTAGGAAAGGAGGAGGACATCAGGGGCTAACTACCCAGCAAGCCCTGGAGTAAGAAATAATGAAAGGTACACAGAAATAGAGAAAGGTAAAAGCCCAAAGGCAAAAGCTAGACAGGATAATTTAAGTAAAGCTGTCTAGAAACAATTTGGACATTTTATAATTAAGAATAGGCCTCTGTGTACAGTTTATCTGGGAGCTGAATGGTGAGTCCCCCAAAGAGTCAAAAGAGAAAAACAACCAACAGCACAGATTCTGTTGGTGTTGGGGGCTAGGATAAAGCAATGAATGAGGCAAGGAATGTTTGGAGGGGAAACCTGTGTTGGATAACAGAGTAGAGAAGAGGGGACTGCACAGCAGGTGGTCTGCTGCAGAGCTGGTGATGAGACTGGCTGATTGGATTTGAGGGAACTGAGAAAGAGGTGAAGACCTGCAGTCAGTCTACCTGTTAAGCTGGCTGAAGTAGCCTGCAGGTTCCCATGACATGCCTGTTGGTTTCGGGGGCTAGGATAAAGCAATGAACGGGGCAAATAAGTTTGGAGGGGAAGATCTATGTGATCCGCTGGAGAAGGGAGCAGAGAGGCAGGGGAGGCTGCAGTAGGTTCTCTGTTGCAGAGCTGGTAAGGAGACATGGGCATTGGAATTGGGAGTGTGAAGGGAAGGGTGAAGATATGCAGTTTGCCTACCTGCTTCCCTGGCTGAAGCTGAAATACTATGTTCTTGTTGTTTCACCTGCTTGTTTGTGGAGCTTTGTTACGGCAGCCCTGGCACATTAGTAAGTGTTTCTTCCCCGCCTCCAGTAGCTGCTTATCTTCCTGAACTCATAAGCTTCTGTCATCTTCAAATTCACTGAGCTTCCTTCTACATAGGCACATCTCCCTCCAACCACTGCCAGAATTCTCCAACTTTTAAAAGCTCCTGTAATTGGATTCATCTGGATAATTCAGAATGGTCATGTCTGTGGCTCCAGAGACTTGACCTGCCTGGGGCAACCACGAAATGAAGAAATGACAGGACAGAAAAGACAGGTCAGGTGCTCCGGTCTCTTGAGTGGAGAAGCCACAGTACTGGAAGCTCAGTGTAAGGGTTTGGTCTTTAATTACGTCATCAGCCTTCTCCGGTGTCCCAGCCTAAAAGGCAGGTGGGTGCTCTGTTCCCTCTCTTCTCTTCCTTTCCACTCCTCTCTCCCGGTGGGCCCCCTTGTCTCTCTCCCTCCCCCCTCTGTCTCTCTTCTCTCTTTCTCTCCCTCTCTCTCTCCTTCTCTCTCTCTCTGTCTCCCCCTCTCAATAAAGCTCAAAAAGGTAACCATGGCTGTGTTTCTTTTACTTAGCACGCTCCTCCACCGGCTTGGCCACTGCTGGCGGTGACCAGCCAGGGGGGCAGCGCCATTTAACCAGCGCCGCAGCTTATCCAGCGCCGTGAAAAGAATATAACTAACACTCAGTGTGTGTGATCTGCGTATAGAAAGTCGAACACAGAGGTGAGATTGTTGCACACATCTGAACAGAGTGGGGATGCAGGTGGATTGTTGCATGTGTCTGAACAAGGAGGTGGGGTTATTAGGTACAGAAAAACAAAGAGGCAGGGTTATTATCAGCTGAACAAGGAGGCTGACTTAGCAAATCACAACAGGAGCAGTCCCTGTAAGTGAGCAGTCTTCAGGCAATAAATACCCATGAGGGGAAAGCCATGGTAGACGATTTCTGCACACATTATCAATATCCTCACATGGACCAGAAGAAGGCTTTGCCATCCCTTGGAGCCTCAGCCTGGGAGGGAAGGGAGGCTTTGCCATTCCCATGGATCTGAGACTTTGGAATCACTGACATGGTATATAATACATATTAGGCATAATAGCAGCTATCCCTTATTGAAAATGTATAAACTACCTTAATCTTAATGACTATTTTATTTGGTGGATTACTCTACCAAAATTTCCATAACAAAGTACCATAGCCTGGATGGCTTAAACAAAAATATGTATTACTTAAAATTTTAGAGCTGAGGAGGTTCAGGATGAAGGCACTAGTAGATGTGATGTCAAGTAAGAGCCCACTCCATGGTTCCTGACTAGCTTCCTATGATGGTACCAATCTCAAACATGAGGGCACCCCACATATCAACCCAATCACCTCCCAAAGACCCAACATTATGATACCTTCATGACACCATCACACTGACTATCCATCATGTCAGTGTGGGAAAGGGGGAAGGGAGAACATATGTACAAACATTCAGTTTACAGAGTGAAATGATTAGAAAAGGTAAAAGTTTAATATTAAATATCTTCTATTACACTTTATCTTATATATGTCTTGGACTTTTGCTTTATTCAAAAATAATACTTAAATAATTAATATAGAAGCAGTACACAAATATGTATGTCAAGCATTTCATTTTAATATATAGACAGTATGTGTAGTACAAGGAGATTTCTAAACTTCCATTTCTTTCTCTATGCATAAGCACTATTCTTCATAGAAAATATGATTAAGTATGATTCAGGGCAGAGTGGAATTGTATTTTTCACAGCCTGAAAAGTTTTGCAAGATAACTTTGAAATGATTATTCAAGTGTAGCCTGTGGTGATATTTTATTTGTGCTGAAGTGTGGTGATATTTTATTTGTGTGTTAATAAATAAAGCTTGCCTGGAGATCAGGGGGAAAAGGCCAGCCATTTTAAGTAAACAAAGAAGTCAGGTAGCGCATGCCCTTAATCACTTAGCAGGCAGGATCTCTGTGTGTTCAAGGCCAAACTAGGGAACAGAGCCAAGTGTGGTGATATACGCCTTTAATCCCAAGACCAACCATAAAGTCCTGGAGGTCTATACAGACAGACAGAAAGTGACAGAGCTGTGTAGGAAGAGGAAGTGAGGTAGCTGGGCTAAGAGCCAATGAGAGGGCAGAAAAGCAAGGCATATAAGCCTGGGTAGACAGGAAATCGTTTGCTCTCTTTGGAAGTTGAGGAGTTGGTGAGGTGAGGTTAGCTTGTGGCTTTCCATATCTCTTTAAGGCTTTAACCCAAATTTCTGGCTCCGTGTTTTTTATTTAATAAGACCATTTAGAAATTCATCTACAGTAGCCAGGCAATTTTTTCAGACATGGTGACATTCAGCCGCCTGGTGAGTTTAAAAAACAACAACAACAACAAAACCCAGCAAAAGCAGCTAGAGATTTCATTTTGCTTGAAGATGCACCAAACTAGTGCATCTTTGAGTTTCTTGTTAAAGTAATTCCACATGCATTTGGAGAGACCCTTGTACAGTTCAGACTTAATCATTAGTGTCTTAAATACAACCCGAAATCATAGTTTTTCAAGCTAAGGCCTGTTACCAGAGAAAAAATGCCCAGGTAATACTGGAGATGGTCCAGGCTGGAAGCTGGCCACCCCAAATGGAAGTTGTGCATGACTTCCATAGTACTGAGAGGATGGACGTCATACCTAAGCAGTGGCTGTGCCCAGATATCAAGGACAGTCTGTGCTCAGTGTACACATAGGAGATGCTGAGATGATTCCTAGGTGCTGTGAAGGAATTTTTTTGTCTTGTCCCATCTCTTCCTTTCTTTTCACTAGTTAAGTGTGCCTTTGCATTATAGAACACAGAAGTGAGGACTTTGCCTACAAATTGTGCCCTGGATCCCTGGTGTGAGAGGCAAAGGCTTAGTAAGAGTCAGGATTGTTTACACTTGGATTCTTCCACACTACGGAATGTTAATAACCTGTAAAAGGTATGGCTACCCTTCTGCCATGGATGCAGCCCACAGACCACAAGACTGAGGGTTCCTAAGAGTGTGGCGGGGCTGGAGCTGAGATCCTGGTTCAGGGACCCAAGGAATAGAGGATGGAGGAAATGAAGGATAGAGTGGAGCAGAGCAGAGTGAAGAAAGCAGGCCACCTAACCTGTGAAGGGCATTCTAACAAAGGAGGGAATCTACATCACCACACTCTAGACAACATGAGCACTCTGCCTGCTCATTTCCACTTGGCAGAGCTCTTGGCCTTGGCCTGCCTCCCCTTCAGTCACTGCAGAGAGTCACTGAGGAGCTAAATAAGCAATGTCCCTTACAAGCCTGCCCACAAAGAGTGACCCTGTGGTCTGACCTTCAAAGTGTCACAAAAGACAAAGGAGCCCCATATATGATGAAAAGTCATCATTCTCATTGGGAAGAAAGAGCCCCACCCACAGTCATCTGCAGAAGAGGCTGCTGTACAGTTGATGATTTATGTTAAAAAGACACTTGATATTCAAGGAAAATGAACTGTGTTTAAGTGATAGAATCAACTACACAAATAAGAGACATATGTATTGCTTGTAGCTAAATATCACACAGGGTATACACTGCACCCCACAGTGTGGATGTAAATGTGGCGTGTTTTCTATTAGAAATGGAGTCAGGGCATTTGAGGTGGCCCTGTGGGTATAAAAGATTTCCCACAGCAGGCTTGTGTTCTCTTCTGAAAACCCCACTGGCAATGTCTGCCTTTGTCTGGTGTCTGGAAATATAAAATTGGAAATGTTCCCACTAGATGTTCAGAGGCTAGGCTAGTGGTTAAATCATTCATGCTGAACACTTGCTTTCTCCTGGAAGCCTAGAGTTTGAACGTATCCCAGGCAAGACCAACACCTATGATCTCACATATGTCTCACACTCTCCCATGAGCCTCTCTGGTTGGCAGCAATTCACAGATTTTTGTTTGTTTGTTTTGATTCCTGGGGAATTGAACAGCTTGTGAACCTCTATTGGAGAGGACCTAGGAGCTTGCCCTTGGCTTCTCCTGACTTTGCACCATGTATTTTTCACCTTGATGATTTTTCTGTCTCTTCTTCCATGTACCAAAACTTCCATGTGTTCAACTGTATCCCAAATCTTAGGGGAATGCTCAGACCTGGAGTGTGTAGAGGGATCTCTATGGCCATCAGCCTCCTGGGGAGTTCTGCCTCTACCCCATGCAAGAACATCTTTGGATATAAGGGAATTGAAATCCACCTGCTGTGCAGACATTGCTTCATCTGTACTTCTCAACTAAAACTGTGGCTCACCTCTGACAGCTCCTGGCATGCCAAGAGGTATGGATGACTGCTGGCCACGCTGTCCTGGGTGAGCTGAAGCTGGCTGCTGTTCGCTAAGTGTAAATACATGACTTAAGCTGATTCCAATCGCCTTTCTTCCCCATTTGAAGAGGGAGTTCTTTGAGAGAGAATTGGATGTTGGAGACCTGAAGATATAAAGAGCATGTCCTTTGTGCATCTGCCCCACCAGACTGAGGAGCTCAGTTACCATAATTTGTCTTTACATAGGTCTTCAGAACCCCAAGCCAGCTTATTCTCCACTTCGCGGGACTGTCTCTTCTCTTCTTCTTACCATGACATGCATGACAGCACTGAGCTTTCTGGAAAAACATTTCTCCTGCTATTGTGAGGGATGAGGGCCCATATCTAGGTTGTCCTTTTAATCTGAGTGCCTGCCAAGTTCAAATTAGGGACTAATCCAATACTTGTAGAATAAATGATTGAATAATTCCTATTCTCAGGCCAATTATGAGTAAACTCTTACAAAGACTTAGCTGTAAATAAAGATCCCAAGATTGATATTGTTCTGTAGTTAATTTCCTACATCTACACCTATGTGTTTGGGCATTCGGTTTTTTAAAGATCGGATTAATAAAGAGTCTCTCTCTCTCTCTCTCTCTCTCTCTCTCTCTCTCTCTCTCTCTCTCTGTGTGTGTGTGTGTGTGTGTGTGTGTGAAAACTGGCTGGAGTCTAGCTCCAATGAACATATACTATGAGTGTGAGATATTTTAGAAGATATACTCTAGGAAATCAACAGCAGAGATTTTTTAGCTTTTTATGTCTAGGTAAATAACTTTTTAAATAAGTGAAACAAAAAAAGGGATCTACCGGTGCAATGGTTAGCAGTAATTGTCAGCTGGATAGAACCTAGAATCACCCAAAAGTTGGGCCTCTAGTCATCCTGGTATCATCTTATCTTGTTCCCATTGTTGTGAAAAAGCCCACCCATTGTAGGCACACCATGACTGTGATCCTGGAGTGAGCAGCAGTGGGCATTCACCATCTTTCCTTTCCCACTATGGATGTAATCAAACCAGCTGCTTCAAGCTCCTTTTGCCTCAGTACCCCAATGATGATGAGTGCATCCTAGAACAGTGAGCCAAAGTAAGCCCTTTCTCCCTGAAGCTGCTTTTATGAGAGTATTTTATCACAGCAAGATGAAAAGAAACCGAGACAGGCGCTGGAAAGATGGCTCATTGTTGAAGAGCACCTTCTGTTCTGTTCTCAGCACTCACATTGTGGTTCATAACCATCAGTAATTCCAGTTCCAGAGTATCCAATAGTTTTTTCTGACCTCCTCAGGCACCAGCACGCATGTGATGCACATACATACAGGCAAAATATTCATATGCATAAAATAAAAATTTTAAATATATTAAAAAACTAAGACAACAAGAGAACATAGAGATGTAACATTTAAAGAGGTTAACTTTCAGTAAATTTCAGTTCATACTAGATAGTCTGGAATTCTTTTATATTCACTACAGAGTTACATTAGGTGATTGTTCAGTGGGCCAGGCTATATCCTGAAATCTATCATGAAAATGTGTCTCAGTTTTCTATCAATAAATGTGGGTGCTATCTACTGTGAGAACATCTCTTGGACCAATCAAACAGGAAGCACAGAGCAGTATCAATGTTGAGGGTCTCATTTGGTCTCCTTAAAAGGGCTGTCCTTTCAATCACATGGAAACCCAGAATCCTGGCTTCTAATCTGTCATCAGTGGAGTGAACCAACTGTGACTTATACGATCTTCCTTTGTAAACTTCTAACCTATAATTCCATTCATATCTTGTTGGACTTAGTTTTCTCTTGCAGTTTTATTTCTTCATTCAACATGTTTGTGATTCTTGCTATGTCAAGAGAATGCCAATAAACAAGACACATACTCGGAAGAGGGATTTGGCTTTTTCTCTGGTAGAAGACACAGAAGTAAATAGGCGGAACCTAGGAGGAAGAATAAATAAATAAATAAAGTACTGTGGTGTTCTAAATCATGCCTTTTAGAGTTAGAGTGGCCAGAGCTCCCGCATGTGCCAGACACAAAGACCTGCCCATCTCCCTACTATTGTTCCTCTCTCTTCTTAGCATAATATTTCTAATAATGTGTCATGGTTTTTACAGTACTGGAAAGCAGCAAATTATACTTCAACTGTAGGTAAAATTAAGTTAATTCACACTGTGATTGTTAATCTTTCTAAACAGTTGCTTAAATATTAGTTGATGGTGAGGGATTTGAATGAAAAGTAACGTCACCAGATGCTAGGGACAACAACCAGGGACCTGACAGCAATTTGCCATCTAGTATATTAAATCTGATCTTCTATTCCAGAGATATAGCCAAATAATGCCTTCCTTTGCTACATTTAATGGTATATGTCTAAGAGGTCCTATTTACCCTTATTGAGTTATTATTTTATTATATTTATCAACATAACATTTCCATAATAATGAACACAATCAACTATAGTTATGCGGGATTGTTTTTATGTGGTTTCAAAATTTTAGCTCCCATAAAATTGTGCAGTCAACATGTCAACAATAACATCATACAATGCCATGTTTCAACTGAAATAAAATCTTTCATGAGAAATGGGAATATGTCTTTTTTCCTAATTTGTTTTTTTTCTCTACTACAAAAATATTTTTAAGACTGTCTCTACAAACTTAGAAATTTTATTTCATTTTCATTAGTATAAAATCGAATAGGAAGGGAAAACAGAGATCATCTCCCATTCCATTCCTTGGTATTATATACTTTTCATTTTTTAAAGGTTTATTATATATGTTTTTAAATCTGTTTATGTGGGAAGTGGTATATGCATGTGAGTGGAGGTGCCTGTGGAGGCCAGGATCAAATGTGGGTACGCTGCCAGAGCAGGAGAGCTGAGCCATCTCTCTAGTCTTTACTTCATGGCAGCAGGCTGCTGTGTGTGTGACGGGACTCTCCATAAGAGTCACTTTATAATAGAAGAGTGAAAGTGAAGTGACCGTCCTAACTCATCTGGAAGAAGCTGACCTGGAAGAGACAGGGGAACTTGCCCCCTCTTGTCTTCCTCAGTGTGCCTGCTCTGAGGAAAGCCCCCCTGAGAACATAGTAAAAGGCCAAACAGCCCTGGCCAGAAACCAAAGTCAGTAGAATGCTGATCTTGGACTTAGACTCAGAAAGTAGATTTCTTTTGCTTAAGCCAATTCCTATTACATTGTTATGCAGTCCAAGAGGACTGTTGTAAATGTGATTTAGGGTCAGGTTTTGACAGTTTCTCTGTAGCCAGGCAGTCTTTGGTGCTGACTGGTCTATTCCCAGGGTCCTATGGGCCACAAGGCCCATGGCTTCTCCCTTGTTGCCTTCATTTCCCAACCCTAGTATGCTCTCTTCCCAATCCTAATGCTCTCTTCAAGGATCGGCGGGTCCTCTGCTCTTTTTGAAATTGCTTATTTTTAGCTGTCTATTATGCCTCTTTCTTTTTTTAAAGGAGATTATTTACTTATGCATGCATCCATTTCTCAAAAATAAAACTATTTTATAACTTTAATTATTTGTAAACTATTGTTTCTGATATGGATATTAACTTTTTTGTTTTTCTGTGATAACAACACTGGTAATTCCCCTAACCAGCGTGAACCTATAGATGAAAGGGTAGAATGTCTAGGGCAAGAAGATGTAGCATGAAGTAACAAAGGTCGACCTCCATAAATGTCAAGATGCTATATATTTCTCCTAATAGTAAGTTACATGTTCACGGTTTGTAAAGACTCACAGGTAGAAGGCAGAAGAGGCCATGCGCAGGCACTTCAGTGACTGTCAAACATAGACGGTGATTCACGCTGTAAACGTCCATTATCCTGAAATGGAAAGTAGCTAAGGGAAACACATTCAGGAAATGCATAGACAATGCATGGCTTTGCCTGAACTGGTAATCAGACTGATGAATACTCTGTCATTATAGAGCCTTCATCTAGTAACTGATGGAAGCAGATGCAGGGATCCACAGCCAGGCACCAGGCTGAGCTCCAGGGGTCCAGTCAATGAGAGAGGAGGGATTCTATGAGCAAGGGACATTGAGATCATGATGAGGAAACGTACAGAGATGGCCAGCCACACTACTGGGAACTCATAAACTGTGGACCGTTAGCTGTGGAGCATCCCATGGGACTGGACTAGGCCCTCTGCATAGTCTAGACAGTTGTTTAGCTTGAACTGTTTAGGGGGTCCCCTGACAGTGGGATTGGGATCCATCCCTGGTGCAAGAATGGGCTTTTTGGAGTCCAGTGCTTATGATGAGACACCTTGCGCAGCCTTGGTGCAGGGGGAGGGGCTTGGACCTGCCTCAGCTGAATGTACCAGGTTCTGCTGACTCCCCGTGGAAGGCGTTGCCTTGGATGAGGTGGGAATGGGGGATGGGTTGGTGGGGGCGGGAGGAGGAAGGGGAGGGAGATCTGTGGTTGGTATGTAAAATGAGTAGGAAATTTCATAATAAGGAAAAAGAAAAAGAAAATGTATTGCTTAACTTATACTCTGCAATAGGAATGAGAAAACGGAATATGGTAAAATAAAACATTTTAGAGAGAGGAATAAGGCTGGTGCTCCGCACTCTTGGGTTCCAACAACCACGGGATGAAAATATTTCTTTTAAAAAGAAGTGTATGCACTTTGACACATGTGGACCAATTCCTTGTCATTATTCCCTTCACATAAAAGAACATGTAGAGGTTGGATATGGATCCTTCACCAATGTATGCAAGAAACAAGAGCATCACAAAGTTTGATAGCTGTGGGATTCTGGAACCAGTGGGAACAAGGACCACTTTGTCAGGATAAGGTGAAAGGAATGTAGACTATTTATCCTTAACTATTGGGGAGAGGTTCCCACAAATATGCTCGTTATAAATATGTTTCAACTGAAGCAGCTTTCTCTGGAATTCCACTTGAAAACAGTCTATCAGTTACTGTTAACGCTACTTGTTTATGTCCTGAAATTAAAGAAAGTTATTTATTTAAAACATTCTTATTCTCATTGTTATTAATTAACATTTCATTCATGTTTCTTTTCCATACATACTCAGTACTGAAAGTATGATTGTCTTCACCGCCACAGAATCATTTTCATTTCTATTCAGGAGCCTCTAACACACACTTTTGTCAGCTCCAGAAGTCTATTAATTTTTGTTGTAACAGAATCTAAAGCTTTGATCCAAAGACTAGACTCAGTCACGTTGTCTCAAAATGGGAGTAGGAGTATGGCTAATGCTTATGAGCTGCATCTCCTCTTAACTGCTTGCCACGGTTCTGCTGCTCCATGGGGGTGTAACTCAGCATCATCATGTCAGTCCAGTCCTCAGCCTGTGTCCAGTGTCCACTGCCTTCACCTGCACTTCCTGGTTTCTGCTTCATCACAACCTCAGCTTCTACATCAGAACTTCTCAGGTCCCTGTGAATGTCATGACCTTTCAGTTCCAAGGCTCAGTGCTGACGTTCCAATTCTGATTTGCCATACTTGCTATCAAGTATCTGTATTTGCTTTCCCCAGCACATGGGCAGCTAACCCCAGATAGCATCAGAGGTTTGTTTCTGGTGTATTCACCTTGACTACTATGGTGACAGGTAGGGATTCCATGGCATTTACAGCCCTTTCTCTTTAGGAGAGACTGGGAAAGATAATCTCACTGGGCATCTAATATAATCTAAAATGAGTCATGACTGACACCCTTGGAACAAGGACAGAAATTCTAAATAACTAAGTTAAACATGGAGTTTCTATTTTCCAGGTCTTAAGGAAGCTAAGGAATTTTATGCATAACTCCAAGACTCTCTCATTCACATGCAAATACATGTCATACTAACAGCAAGCCTCATGACCTGTTCCAAAGCCAGTGTACATTAGGTATTCTTTCTGATTCTGTATGAGAGTTTGAGTCTTAGCAGAGAAGTGGGGAGGGCAAGCCTGTGCTCTTTGATCAATTATAATGTTCTTGGATTTTTAAGACTACTCAAATGCTGTAGTGTTTCCCTAAGTAACCACATCACATACTTAAAGATGAATCATAGCAAGGTTTGGCTTATTTTGCTTCTTAATAATTTATGTTTATTTGATATTAACATTTGATATAATAGTCCTTATACTTGATTTTTGTTTTAGAAGAAGGTTTGTTTTTATGTGTAGCTAAAAGTCAAAGAGAATTAATTATATTTAAACTGAAGAATGCTTGTCGTTAGCCTTTCATGCCTGTGGTCACTTCCTGGTTGCAGATGTATGGCCTGCCCTCTGTCCTCCATCCTTGAAGGGAAACAATGTAGGCAAAGGGTCCATCCATATAATTTAGAGTTCTCATCACCACTCCTTTGTAGTTTGAGTCTCTAGAACATAAGTCCAGAGGAGAGGAATTTAATTCTTGGAATGTATTAGTCTTCTTTCTGTTACTATAACAAATACCCAAGATAACAAATGTATGAAGAGAGTTTACTGTGCCTCAGGATTTACAAGTTCCATTCTCTAAATAAGTGGGCCCATTGCTTTTAGGCATTGACAGAAAATGATTAGTAAAAGGGTCTAGAAGAAAGTTAGGATCCCATAGTCCCCTTTAGTGGAATGCCTCCAGTAACCTAAGGTCCTCTCAGTAGACTCTACTACCTCTTAAAAGTTCCATTAATTTACATTAGTGTTTTCATAGTGTCCAAGCATATTTAATACATGGGCATTTGAGACACTTAATGCCCAAATCATAGCACAGACGTCTAGGAACTGTTATTGTATAGAAGTTTTGAAAATCACAGCTGAACTTTGATAAATGAAACAGCCAGATTTCAACCTATGTAATATATAGCTCCTTTTATGTGTTACTCTAGGAAAGGCCCGCTGTTAGGAGTAGAGACTGGCACAGTGTTTACAACCAGGTTGGGAACTGAAATATGGCTTACTTACAGACAGTGAGCACAAAGGAATTTGAGAGATGAAGGACTTTTTTCTTATCTTGATTCTGGTGGCAGTCATATGACTACAAGTGTTGTAAATATACCAACAAAGTCAATTTTATTGTTGATTAAATGAGCAAATAATTAAAACCCTTAAAATGGATAAATATTCCATCATTTATAACTATCAGCATATGAAAATTGTTAATAACCCATTTTCGATACATAGTGCTGTGCAGTCAGTGGTAACAAGGCTACTTTATCACTAGCCAGATGGTTTCATTTGTAGTACCCTCCTATGCCCTCAACACTGACCTACTTTTAAAGACAGAATTCACAATCCCTGCTGTTCAAGATAATGAACTAAAAACATCACCCGTCAGGGTACAAGTCCAGCTGCCAAGGAGCCCGACTTTGGACTTGCCAGCAATGAGAGGATGACGCTGGAGTACTGCGATTTTCCACTCAGGCACAGACTGAGTGCAGTGATTATCACTGGGAAAGTTGGCTGATGAGCGCTCAAAGGGAGCAAGGCAGTAATTGGTCAGAAGAACATTTTTTCAGAATAATAGAAGTGAGATGTTGATGAGCCTCACCGGTCCAGAGAGAATGGACCTTCCTGGGGAATGTTGACATTGGTTAGCCTGGAAGGTTCCAAAGTCCCTTGACCATGGCACAGATAGCAGATGATGCTTTTGATGGGGACTTTCACCCTTTTCCCAGGGAGACAGATGTTGAGGTTTAGCATCTGAACTTCCAGCTCGAGAGCAAGTATTGGGCCATTCAGTGCATTTTCTCTGCTGTGTGTCCCTACACAGTGCTCTGCAGAGCCAGCCTGGAACTTTCACATGCTGTGCTAAGTCACTTCTGCTTGACTTTCCTGCTTGACTTCTGACTCATCATGAATGGTCTGGAGAAAAAGAAAGAGAAGGAATAGTCCCCATGTCTTGTTCCAACTCAGCTGCTCATGACTGTAATTCTTACAGGGAACCTAAATTTCCATCTTTCCTTCTTATCAAAAATTGAGGGAATCACCTCCCTCTGTTTTTTTAAGTATATTAAAAAGAAACAACTGTAAGAGTTAAATGACATAGCTGGCAGTGCTGTTGCACTGGATCAAGATGGGATGAAGAAAATGCTAATTCCCCATCTCTCAGCACCCAAACAATGTGCCACATTTGCAAAGCTCTATTTTATTCCTTGAACTTCTGCCCTAGGACTGCCGACCAGCTAGTGGGGCCTCTCTGGGGCTCCTGGCAGGTCAATGGCCTGATGACACTTTGTACCATAATACTGACATTCAATGTTATCCATCTCTTGCTTGGAGTCTCTTTCATAATTCACTTTGCTTTCCCAGGGTCATGTTCAAACTCCTACATCATTTCATAAAGCCAACCACTTTAAACACAGTAAAAGTTGTCCTTATTTCCTTTCATTTAATATATTTGCTCAGAATCAGCATTATATTTACTGTCAGAGTTTTCTGAATGTTCTCTGAAGTACTGGATATATACAAAGTTAACAGGCATCCCAGCCCAGGCTTTAGATTTTGGACTTAAATTTCCGTAATCTGTTTCCCCTAGGCCTTGCACAGAAGCAAAAATCACAATTGTGGCTTAATATATTTTAAAGGCATTTTTACCCACCAAATTCAGAGTGAAGTATCAATCTTGTAATCCTAACTGTGATGATACCCAGACACTTTCTTTTCAAAAATAAATGTATGTAAACCCTTTAACAGAGCAGTTACATCTTACTGCCTAACACACGATCTCCTAACATGCATTAATACATTTAGTTGACAGAACAAATGAACTACTTTATTATGCCTCAGTCAAAATATATAGCTTTTTGATATTGCCCCATAAAAACTTCTTTCATATTATCAAAGTTTTGAAGCATTTTTAAAATTTTTTCTTATGATTAGTTATTTCTTGAAGCATTTTTTTTTCAGATAAAATGAAGTTAAAAATACTTTTACCTTATATTTGGCAGTTGCACTAAATGAAACTGGCAGTGTTTATTAGTCCTCTGGCTCCCTTGGGATGGGCCTTTCTGAATCAATTGTCATGATTTGTGAGCAGAACACCACTCTGCTTTTCTGTTCTTCCCTGGCCATTCTTCAGCATTAGTACAAGCCTTTCCACAGTAGGACAGCTCAGCATCAGATGGCCACATAAGGAAGATGTCCAGGATCCATGTGATATGCTGCAGCCCAGCCAAAGTAGGGAAACCGTTTACATAGAAGGAAGTTTTGACATCTCTTTTCAATTCCCTCTTACTATAGATTTAGGTATGATACATATTTAATACCTTCAGCTATGTGTTAAAGAAAACAATCCCCCTTTAGAGGCATTTACAAATTTCAAACATATCATCCTCTAGTTGTACATAGGTAGGCATGCCAAGGCACAGTGGTCCTTATGATGAGTTTTACTTGGAGGGCTTTTTGGATGCCTGTTACAACAAGTACAAATTCCCTGGTGAGAAGCTGTTAAATGTGTTACCTCCTAAACACATTTAGGGGGATTATTTAGAGGGAATGATATACAATTTGATAATAAAAATAATTGCTTTTCCATTAAAAAATCATGTTCATCTTAGCTCATAGACTACCTTTCTAAAATATCATGCTTAGATTGATTTTTTTTTTGGTTTTTTTTTTTTTGAGACAGGGTTTCCCTGTGTAGCTTTGCGCCTTTCCTGGAACTCGCTTTGTAAACCAGGATGGCCTCGAACTCACAGAGATCCGCCTGCCTCTGCCTCCCGAGTGCTGGGATTAAAGGCATGCGCCACCACTGCCCGGCTTAGATTGATTTTTAAAGTCCCCAAGTGAGTAAACACTAAATGAAACAAACTGAGTGTCTCTGAGAAACAGATAACACAGCCAAATTAGTCATGCAAATGTGCAGTGGGTGAGTGGCTATGATAGAAAAGATGGGAACAAAGGGTGGGGAGAATTCACTCAAGCCTGACACCTCTGAGTTCATGATGCTGCAGTGTGGCCCTGAGGTCTCAGGCAGGCTGATGGCACATCCCCAAGTTCAGTGGAAAACAGGTGCTACCTTGTGGAAGCATTTTCTAGGAGCACTTCCGGGCTGTGTGTCATTGGCACGCCCAGTAAACTACAGATATAAAACCAAAAGTGTACCTTATAGCAGGTTGTCTTGGAATGGCACAACTCCATGGCCTCTGCATGAGCACTGAAAGCTCACATACTATGTGGTAAATTAGTTAATCTATTTCAGTTGATCTAAGACATTTAAGTATTGAACATGCACTTCATACATAGAGTACCAGAACAACTCTAAAAAATCTTGCCATGATTGTCTTAGAGAAAACAAATTTTTGTCCAAAAATTTAAAATTATGTTTCAATACATGCTGAACTGTAAGCTAAATAGATAAGTATATGGGTTTGAAGCACATTAACTCTTGAATATTAACAGGACTACATTATATTTATTGGCTTTATATTACAGTGTGCGAGTAGGTCCATGTGCCTATGAGTGTACAACAATTGTTTTAATCTATAGTTGTATCATATTAGGGTACAATGCCATGTGGACTTGCAGGCAAATAACCATCATGATGTGAGTGATACAGGCACTCAATGTACGAATAAAGAAGAGAGGAACAGAGGAATCTTAGATCATTTGAGGCAGATTGGTTATGGTGAGGAAGTAGGAAGTCATGATAAGAGGAAATCTCAAGTTAAGCAACTAAAGAGTCAATGAGGGAATGAAGGAGAGCCCTTTCTGTTACCATTGAATACAGTAGGAGTTTAGTCACTGTCCAAGGACATACCTGTAGGAAGCATGTCACCAAGTTGAAGAAATGCTAACAGTGTCAACCTAATGTGCACCAAGGGTTTAAGAACTACACTATTACCTCAGTCTGGAGACAGGAATCATCTCAGCATCATTGCTGCTTCAGTCTGGAGATGGGAACCATCTCAGCATCACTGCTGCTTCAGTCTGGAGATGGGAACCATCTCAGCATCACTGCTTCAGTCTGGAGACAGGAACCATCTCAGCATCACTGCTTCAGTCTGGAGACAGGAACCATCTCAGCATCATTGCTGCTTCAATGTGGACACAGGAACCATCTCAGCATCATTGCTTCAGTCTGGAGATGGGAAGCATCTCAGCATCTACACAGGAGGTGGTGGTGATCCCATCCAGGAATGTCAGAGAAAGGAGATGGAAGAAATGATTAGCTACATCACTGGACAGTGCTATCAACCAGGGCAAATTAAAAAGAAAAGAAGAATGTAAATATATCTTGGGATATCTTAAGTTTTATACTTATAAGACTTTGTACATAGTTTGACAAGTCAAACACTAACATAAATATTTTAGTTTGTTTCTTACAAACAGTTAACTCTGCTCCCACTGTCATAGAAATGAGAATGATAAATAATATACACGTGTGCTATATGCCCAGCTAGGGACCGGATGTCTACTTTAAGAGGGCACTGGGTGGGCTTATTCCAGGTCTATGTTCTATAATGTAGAAGAGAAATAACCTTACCTGACAGAGCAAGTTCAAAGCAAAGCTGGAGACACTGTTCTTAGAGAAGTGTACAAAGGTGAAGGGATGCCAAAGAAGAAGCCATGATCCTCCTCCCAAAATTAAATTGGGAGATTAGGTATGGAGAATATCTAGCATGTTTCTTTTTAAGTCATGGGCTGTCTGTGTATAATTTAAGCTTCTCTTTGACTCATCTGTGGCCTAAGATCATGGTATAATGAAAATTGAGCTATTTAAAAAAATTTTTAGACCAGGCAGTTTGAATTAAAAGGAAAATTTAAGCAAATATACAAAGTGAGATCTGATTTCATAAGCAGCATAGTTGAAGAAATTCTGTCATTTTTTTAAGTGTGGAAGAAAAAAGTAACAATGAAAAGGTCTCTGTGATGAAAACATAAAGTAACATTGTTAAGAGATTATGTTGGACAAAAGGATTAAGCCCAGTAGTTACTCTTTCAAAAGAACCTAAGGGAGATCTATGTATAAAATTAATGCTTTAATAAAGTTAAAATACAAACATAATGAATTTCAATCTAGTTTACCAGAATCAAACATATGATGGCAAGAAAAAAAAATAAACCAGAATAACAAAGGAGGCAGGCTATTCAATAGAAGGGAAAACATACCAGATACCAGCTTTATTACCATATTACAATATTAGTAATGAAACCCGAGAAAGCTATTGGCTCAAATATGATAGGCGTTGCCCTGTCTGTTGGTTTAATTTTACAAAATAACATCCTTTCCGATAATACACATCTAGTTTTCCAAATAACATTAACTAAATTACATGGTTTTCAGAGTTATCTTTAGTTTCTTATTAAATTAAAAATATAAAGATCTATGGAAAGTATGATACACCAGATCAAGGGCATGAGTCCTTGAATGATTTGACTGTGGCCTGGGGTCAAGATACAGATCTAGCTCTTTTCCCAGGTGTTCCATGTCACACAGCATGGCCCTGTGCACCAGCATTGCCTTTCATTTGATGCTGGTGGTGTGGCCTTTTGCTATCAGAATAACCTCAAAAATCAAGAGTTTAGTTTGAATGACACCTTGGCAAGGCGTCACTATCAGCTGTTTTATTTTAGTCTTACAGGCATTTTGTAACTTCCATAGAGAATAGCTAAAGCTTGGGGGTTCAATGAACTAAGTCTGGGTTGCTTTGAGTTACACCCAGAGGCTGCAGAAAAAAGCAAAGCAACAGAGAGTCCAGACACAGGTCCCGGCCACCCCACAGGGCCTTGTCTTCTTTCCAGGACACAGGAGTCCCTTTCTTGTCAC
>CABHPQ010163625.1:129-15670 GCA_902168405.1 Peromyscus aztecus | reverse complement strand
GAACTCCACGAAAAGCTCTTACGTTGGGGAAGTGAAATGTGTCAAGTCAGACATGTCCATGGTGGGATCTAAGTCATGGAGATGACAGTAATGCTCCTCTCTGGGGAAGGAGAGTCTAGAGTGAAGAGCACTGAACTGGGAGTGGAAGAACAGCTGGGTGGTCAGTCTAGGCCGTGCAGCCACCATGGTGTCAGCAAAACCCTTTCCCATTGTCAGAAGCTGTTCCTAATCTGCTCCCTGAACCAAGAAGGTAGTCCCGAGGCTGTGTGAGACGTATGGCTGCAAACGTCTCCTCGAGGTTCTCTGCTAGAGGGAGCTCTGGGAAGAGGTGAATGGATCTAGTGCCTAATGGCTGTGTCTTCTGGCATCATGTGGCTGCTGGCAGGCTGTTGATCAGCTTCAGAGATGGAGAAACGTGCCCTGAGGAGACCTGAAGTAGCCACCAAAGTTGGCCAGCTTCATAATCTGTGTACTTCTGCCTCTGCTGACCATATACCAGCCATCTTTCAATCTTAACTAATGCTATAAACCCAAGAAATCATCTATAAAATGGGAATAACATAAAGATCTCACACAGGTGGACCCTCTAACAGCAAACTTCTCTGGGGTTCACTGGCCCTCACCCTCTCTTGATAGCTTTTTCCCAGCTCTCCTATGATACCCCTAGAATCTTCTGGTCCATAGTCAGGTGTGTTATCCACTGTGTCTCTGGCCCAGTGCTGACACCCCTGAATTCTAACCATCCCACATTGAACTTCTTTTTTGAAATCTGATCTCAATTTCTCTAGGGAAATTCCAGCTCATGTAGAAAGATGCTCATCATGCGTGTCTTTTCACAGCATTACAAAATCAAGAAAGAAAGACTTGTAGAGCATTCATTCATAGACCTACCAGGTTCCCTTTTTTAAATTTCTCTAGATCCTCTTCCAAATTTTAGCCACATGTACACATATTCATAACAAACACCATTCTAACTTGGGTACCACTCAGTAGTATCACTCTTTCTCATTGAAACACTTCTTTGCAAATAAGTTGTCACCTTTGTCTTTTGGGGAAAGTCCTCATCAACATGCTGCCCTTCCAGATTGTTCCTATGATCTTTATTCATGCTTCAGAAGTAGGATGACTGTTTTTTGCTTGCAAGGGTGGAAGTGATATGTCAACTCGACCAGGTCATGAAGTATTCAGATTACATATTATTTGAGGGCATTCATGTGAAGATGTTTCTAGAGGAGCTTGGCATTTGAATTCATTTGCATGCACAATCTAAGTGAGGCAGGTGGTCCTCCCCAGGAGACAGGCATCACTCAAGTCCATCTAGGGTCTGAAGAAAACAAAGGCAAAGAAGGAATTTATCTCTTTTTTTTTTCCCTGCTTCATTGCTTGAGCTGGTACATCTCACTCCATCATCCCTGGCTCTGAATCTAGGATTTATACTATCATCTCCCCTGGTTCACAGGCCTTCAGACTTAGACTAAATTATTCATTGGCTGTCATGAGTCTCCAGCTACAAGACAATAAATCATGGGACTTCTCAGTCTCAACATTCCCATGAGCTATTTTTTGATAATAAATTGTGTGTGTGTGTGTGTGTGTGTGTGTGTGTGTGTGTGTGTATGCAGACAGATGTACAGAAGCATGCATAGATAGACAGATGATAGAGATGATATATATATCATACCAGTTGCAAATCTCTGGAGGGCTTGTATGTCTATCCACTAAGAAAATGAAATGCTCCAATTTTGTTCATCTTGTCTGGGTAAATTCCCCTGAGCTCAACAGCATTCATCTGTTAGACTGATGCTTGAAGCTATGTTCAATTTCCTACCTTTGAGTCTCATTTACTAAGGGAAGTCCACACCACTACATAGTATACAAGTCACTAAGGTGATAAATTTTCATAAAGGAAAATTTATTTGTGAAGCAGCCAAATATGAGGAAGTGGGAGCCCCATGTCTCAAATCTGCCTCCCCAATGAGGGTTTAGAGGTATTTATGGGACAAAACATCGAGATAGTTTGAGGCAAGTGATGGGAGGCAGGGGAAAGTGAAGGAATTGATGGCCTGAGCATGAGAAATCAAACTTTATGGCTCTTCATAGAGAAATATACAGAATAGTGGTGACATTCATGTGATCTAATGGTAGTTTCCAGCTCTCTGATGTCAGATAGTCATCCATGGGACACCTGCAAATGTCCAAGTGAAAGGCCAGTATTTTCAGCTGGTTTGAGAAAAACTGAAGCATCCTCTAAGTTCCTGCCAAACAGCTCTGGTGAGCCAGAGCTGTTGTTGATAGTGAAACAGATAGGCATATTCTAAATAAGGTGATCTCTAAAACTGTGGATAAGAGCAAGTAACTCAAAACCAAGTGTAGCTTGAGATTTTATTCAGATCTTCCCTCAGTTCTACTTGGTCCCTGCCCCTTTCCTTCTAGTCAACCTGGATATGGAAGCCTTATTCATCTTCTTGGTTTCCAGGAAGCACTGACCACAAACTTTAACCCAACTCTAACCTGGAACTGCTGGACTGTGAAATTAGGCCAGATTTCCTGTCCGTCACCAAACCCTCTTGGTAGGTCCTATGACCTGAACATCAGGCTTTGTGTTACCACATCAGCTGAGCTCTGAGTCTAGGGATACCTCAATCACACAGAGGACTACGCCCCATCTGACATAGACATCCCCGTTAGGAGACAGAATTTGCTGAGAGCATCCTTTCTACTTGAGATTCTCAGAGTTAAGGAGTACTCAGCCCATGGCCAGATGAGTTTATCCTCAGTAAAGCTCATTTGCTGCTGCAGAATTGAACCCATGACCTTCCATTATGCTTTCAATTATGGCTAAATAAGAGTGAAATGTGAGTTCATCTCTGAGTGTATCTTGGGAACTAAAAGATTTTTTCTTTTTTACAAGAGCAGAAAAATTAAAGTATTATCCTCCAGAAATAGTAACAGGAGATGGATATCTACCTATAGAAATGAGAAGTCAGTCCAGAATCAAAAGTCGGCTTCCGTTAATGAATACAAGACTACTCTGAGCACCTTATCAAGTCTCATTCTACCCCTGAAGTGTTTTCTATCCATTGCATGGGAAAGGAGTCTGTTTCTCTACTTGCGACAGTTTTTATTGGCAATCCAATTTCTGAGTGTCATTGTGTGCCCTTCTCCAAGCATAAAAGAATGATGACTTGCTGGCAAAAGGCCCTGAAGTGTTGTCAGACATCTTGATAAATGGGAATCATCCTTGTTTTCAGTGTTGGACTGGACATCCCAATGCCACCCTTGTACAATTGTCTGATATCTACTGTGACATCCCAAGAGCCAGGCAGAGAGCCAAGATGATAAGTGAGCATCCATGGCCTTGCTGTGTTGGTCCTGCTCCTCTCTCAAGAGCACACAGGGAGGCTTGCTCACAAACGCCCTGCTGGAGCCAGCTCATACCAGCTCCCTAAAGCTAACTGCTAGATTTCCAGGAACTTCGGGAAGAAACTCCTATCTCCTTGTGAACTTGAAATTGGCTTGTGTGAAAATGAATTGTGGTACAATTATTTACACCATGGAACTTGGCAGGTTCTACACATCAGCACTGGTTGTTAAGCATTTTTACTAGCATACCTCACTTGTTATTGAGTACTTGGGATTCTATAGATAATTCAGGGAGGGTTCCAGACTTGATCTCATTTTGTTTTTTGAGACAGATCTCACATTGTAGCCCAGGCTAAGCTGGAACACACTACATAGCTAAAGCTAACCTGAAATTCATTCGACGCCCCCTACCTGAGCCTTCCAAGTATCCTTCCTTCAGGCATTAAAGATCCATCGTGCACAGACCAGCCAGGTTAGCTGGTAGTAGAAAAGTGACTGGGACCATGTCTCCCTGCACATCTGCAGTGCCCAGGGTACCCTGCCAGCTTGAATTCAGAGCTGTCTTCTGGATAGTAACCCCTTAAGACTCCAGAGCCTGCCCACCATCTAGAGGTAGGTACTCCACCTTGCTGGGTGAGCTTCCTACTCAGTACAATGCTTTCTTCTTCCTTGGAAATCTTGAGGGGTGCAGGAAGTGAATATTTTCCATAAAGTATTTAAAAAATTCACACACACACACACACACACACACACACACACACACACACACACACACCATACTGGGATACCGGAAATTGAATATAGGGCCTTTCATATTCTCGGGAAGTGCTCCCCCATGGAGCTATAGTCCCAGCCCACATTTAGGATTTTCCATGTCACCTGTTCTCAGGCTGAGAAAGAAAGTCAAATTGGGAATACATGCATGAGCCATCACACCCAACTCCTATGTGCTTTGTAATCCTCCCCAGAAAAGAGCAAGAAAGGCAGGAACAGAGAGTCTAAAAATGTGGGGAACAGATACTAGAAACTCACCTGGAGAAAATACTTGACAAAGAGTGGAGAAAAGAATGTCTCCCTGCCCAGGACAAAGAGGGGGAGGAGATTCAGGGGCCTGTGTCCACGCCACTGTTCTGCAATGTTCCACACAAATGCTGCAAGAACCACAACAGTGAAAGGGAGTGACCGCTTTTGCTACGTCGTCCCAGGACTGGGTTTATCCATGATAAAAACTGACCATCTGCTTTGCCAAAATTTCCTCAACCTGAGAAACAGGTCCCTCAAGAATTTACCAGATCCAGGCTAGAGATAGCTCCAAGTTGGAGCTTTGTCTACTGTGTGTAAACCCTAGGTTCCATCTCCATTGTGGGGAGAAGGAGGTCCAACACTTCATTGAAAAGAGCTACTTCCTACATCTCTCAAGATTTCTAGGGACAAAGGGGAGCTGTACTGAGTAGCAAGTCCCCTACCCTCAGCATTGGAAGTATCTGCTTCTAAATGATGGGACAGTTTACACATCTGGACTCTTAAGAGATCATAATCAAAGAAATGACTCTGAATTCAAGCAGCCTAGGGTACCCTGAGCATGACAAAGGTTGACAGAGATATGTCCAGGCATGGGTGTTCTCAGGCTCTGATATGGATCCCCATGTCTGAGGGATATTCAGTAATCACAGTAACTAGGAAGACATCCCAATACCTGCACCTGAGATCCCTAAACCTTCATCACACCCAAGGGCTCTCAGGAACTGGGAAGGGAATAGATTGTTGGTCCCATTTTGTGGTGTGTGGCAGATCAGATACAGTAACTTGTTCATGTTTATAAGAGATAGAGCTACACTAAAAAGTTTGGGACTAATAGATCCTTGCTGGAGAAAATGAAAACACCTCAAAAACTAACACCAGAGTGTTAATGAGCTAATGGACATGAAAGCATTGTTGGCTAGTAGTGCACATGTGAGCAGAGAACCTGCCTTTGATACTTAGAAGTTTGTTCTTAACACTTAATTAAACAGAGTATTAACTATCCAAGGAAAAAAGTTAGGTGTTATATTGTATGTGTGACTTTACAAGAAATTAGAGAGTATCTGTAAGAAAAGTACATTTGATCTATTCTATTCCAGAATCACTGATGTCCTTGCTTCCCATGTTTGAAGGAAATGTGGCCTATGTCTCTAATAGGTGTTCACAGTTATGTGGTGGGAGACACCTTCAAAACATTCTAGTGAAACTTACTTTGTGACCTGGATTTGTTTGAGTGTATATATATGTTATTATATATATTATAACAATATAGTATGTATAGTTATATTAGACCAAGGGAACACAGATTGGTTAACTGGTTCTATGTAATTCAGTGTTCAGTGAGTGCCAGCTTTGGGGGTTATAAGCTACAAATGAATCTCTTAGGAGTCTTGATTCCAAGATTCTATAACCAGTCAGTCACGCTCACTTTCAATTCCATTATCTTGTCTTTGGAACACTGAAGTTTTATTATTTAACCTATCATTTAGCGCTTTCTCTCTCTCTCTCTCTCTCTCTCTCTCTCTCTCTCTCTCTCTCTCTCTCTCTCTCCTCTCCTCTCCTCTCCTCACCTCTCTCCCTCTCTCTCTCCTTCTCCTTCTCTCCCCCCCTCTCTCCCATAAGATAAACTCCCATAAGATACTCCCTGACAGTAGAGACTTTTCTTTTGTTTATCACTGTATCCCCAACCCCTAGAACATACAAATGCTCCATTAATGTTGTTGAGTGAATGAGTTTGTTGGAGGTAAGATAGGTGTAGGGAGAACTATTAGAGACTTTTGAAACCATCCCAGAAAGAATCGAGGACACCAGCAGTAGAGCACTGGTCATAGAGACAGAGAAATATTTAGGGATAAAATTGGACTTGTTGATTTGGAAGAGACAGAGCATGTGAAGTTAAAATGACTGGATGGCTTCCCATCTTATATATCCAGTGAATGATAATACTTGAGATATGGAATCCCAGGAGGAGAAAATGATGTTTGGGTATAGATATGATAAATCTGCAGCCCTTTGGAACTTCTAGGTGGTGAGTGAAATACGGATCTGGGACTTGGGAGAATCATCCATGCTGGAGGTAGAGGTTAGAGAGATAATGGTAACCAGATAGGGGTTGAACTGCTCAGAGAAAAGTATGTATAAAAAGAAAAAGATGCAGCTGATCTTGAGGCACGTCAATAAAAAGATGAAGTGTGAAGGAAACAGAGCCCACAGATGAGCTGAGGGGACCCAGGACATCTGCGCTTCTGTGTCATGGAAGCCAGGGTAACATAAGGGTTCCAAAGAGGCAGAAGTGATTCGTGGAGTTAAATTTAGCAGAGGGTCAAGGAAGATAATGAAGAGGAAGTGTCCATTGGGTTTGGCAATTAGGTGTTCAGAAGCATCTCAACTTCTGTAAAACTGTGTGGGTGGATGTCAAATGTAATATAACGAAGACTGAGTTGGAAGGGAGGGGTGACTAATAAACATAATTCTTCAAGACATTTGAATGAGACTAGAAGGAAAAAGGACATTGAGTACAGAGGACACCAGATTGTTTTGTGTGACACGGTCTTTAATGATGAGAGAGGTTGGCAGTGTTTTGCTGAGGGTAAAAGCCTATAAGGAAGGGAAGGTTGAAAATAAGAGAGAAGAGATTAAGTGATAAAGTGAGATCAAGTAGAGATGGGAAAGGAAGGACAGAATGGGAGCTAGAGTCTCCATCAGTGAAAGGGACATTTCATTTTCTGAGCCAGAGGAGAAGAAAAGAAAGATTGGAATGTTATAGTGATGCTATCAGTAAACTGGAATGACCTCAAGTTACCTGAAAAAATAGACAGTCGGAAATTCAAGATTTTTTAATGCAAGAATGGCCACTTTTATTTTTTTTTAATGGGAGCTGAAAAGTTCCCTAAGTGATAAGAGTGGCTTGGAGCATGCAAACTCTGTGAACAGTGTGGCTGGTACCAAATACCCGCTTTCCTCTTGGGTATGTGGAATTTTGACAGGAGCTACACAGTGGGCACCGATGAAACCAACCAGCAATAAAAGTCATGGGCACTGAATAATGGAACCCTCTGAGCAGAACAGTCACACACATGTTGTCAGGTTTCCATTAATGGGAGAAGTGTCAACTCTGGGTGGCCTCTCATGGGAGAGAGGGAATAAGAAAACCTGAAGGTAGACCCCTTCCGACGCTATACGCAGTTCCTCCAGGTCTGCCTGCCTCCCTCTTATGATTGGACGTGTACTCATATTACACTAGAGCGATTCTTCGCCATGTTTATCACTGTGTGCTGAATCCTGTGGGTGCTTCAGACATGGTCTAGATCTACCACCCACTTTGCTCCCCATCCCATTACTCCATCACCAACCTCCAGTAAAGCATGATAAGTAAACCTCCATTCTTTATAAATTACCTACTTTTAGACATTTTTTTAAATAACGACAGAAAAATGGATAAAAAGGTTTCTAAATGTCAAAAAAACAGAGGACCATTACCAAAAGCCCAAAGTATAGCTTCTATGGCTTCAGCAGATGGCAGCAAATGGATCAAACCCTGGAACAGAAGCAAATAAGCTATGACTAAATCAGTCCAACATCTGTGTGTGGAAGTAAGTTTTATCAGAGCACAGCATGTCCTTTGTTTACATACAATTTGACAGAGTTGGATACCTTTCAGTTTGTCTTCTGGGGGCTCACAGGTTGATAATTTGATTCCCAGGGTGGTGATGTGAGAAATGGAAGAAGTTTTAAAAGATGGTCCTCAGAGAGGTCCTTAGATCATTGAGGACAATGCCCTCAATGGGATTAGTTTAGTTCTCATGAAACACCCACCCTATTAGTTCTCAAGGGAATGACTTGTTACAAGAATGAACCTGATCCCAGTCTTGGTCTCTGGCTTCAGTCTTTGGAAAAGAACCCTTGTGCCTGCATACCCTCTTGTTGTGATGCCATCTGTCCCCAGGCATCCCAAAAGACCAAACTGATGGGCCCACTCAATCTTGGACTTTCAGCTTCCTGAACTATGGCTAAATAAGATATATATATATTAAAAATTATTTTAAATAAAAATATAAATATGTAAATATAAAACATAAATAAGATATATACATACATAAGTGTGTGTGTGTGTGTGTGTTGTCTTCCTTGGGTAGTTCATCGTTGCAACAAAGAAGGAAAGGAAGAGGAGGACTAATACAGTATCCCTTGCTTCTTTGGTTCTCCAATAAGACTGAGGATTTGTAAAAGAAAAGAGGCCCAGTGGCTCAGAAAGCCTGGAGAATTTACTAACTGGGGCTCATGGAAAATGCTACCTGATTTACTTTTGTGGACAGACTCCAGCTTTGCACACTAGACAAAGTAAAGGACACCGAAGTCAGAGACTATCTTTTCCTGTTGTCCATGTTTACCTCAGCCTGGATTTTGAGACCTTGAATTTATAACATGTTGTCCATCCAGCAATGCTAGTTTTTCTGAGCTGTTCTAAAGTAGAAAATACTTATCAAATATGACTTTCTTCCCTCTCTTGCTAGTCTGTAGAAGATGTAACTCTTAAAGCTCCTCTATAAGGCGAAAGCAAGCTTGTATCAGATTTTCATGAGCTCTAAACACCAGCAGTCCATTTCTCCACTCAGAGTTCTTTGGGAAACAAGGATTTTCTGGGGTCAGAAGTAAAACTGATTTGATGCCCTCCCTCAAAATTCAATTTTTTTAAATCACTAAACAGTGTATACAGATTTGGCACTATGCTACCTTGCAGGGTATCCATTCAGTCCATGGTGGGAACATAAACATGGTTTCCACCTACGTGCATTCCGAACCTGCTGACAGGTGCCACCCCAGTAAATAAATGAAACGTCCATTTCCTCTGGCTGCTGCCAGGTGACTGAAGAACTACATTTTGCCCCCTGGGAGTCACTTCTTCCCCCTCATCTGAAGATGATCAACCCTGTCAAACTCAGTCTTGCACTTGATTGGGGAACAGGGCATAAATCCCCAAGAAGAAACCTTTCCCACTCAATGGCTCATTCCCATCCACAGGCTGATCTTTCAGGTTTCACACATCTAGAGGGAAAGGCTGGAAGTGCAGGAACACACAGAGGGCCCACGTGACACATCTGAGCCAGAATCCCCATGAGAGCTGTGTGAGGACAGCATTGCATCTCTGGGCAGTTCACGTCTTCATAGTGTGGAAAACACCTCCCTGTGCTTCTCACTGTCAGTCTTTGTTCAGCCTCCTCATGCCATGGCATGGACTGGCCTCATGTTTTCCTAAAGACAAGACCTCAAGGTGCTCCCAGCCCTCCCTGGACCTGCTCCTCATTCTTCACTGATCCCAGTGCATCCCATTATGTCTATGTACCTCTTAAAGCAGAGTGCAGATCCACACATAAAAGCCCCACAGGAACCGGGGTGGTGGTGGTGCATGTCTTTAATCCCAGCACTTGGGAGGCAAAGGCAAGTGATTTCTGTGAGTTTGAGGCCAGACTGGTCTACAGAGCGAGTTCCAGGGCAGGCTCCAAAGCTACACAGAGAAACCCTGTCTCAAAAAACAAAAACAAAAACAAAAACAAACAAACAAACAAACAAAAAAAGCCCACAGGCCACAGGTAGTCTGGTCACAGAGGGGTAGACTTAGGACTGACATTTCTTTCAGTTTTAAGATAGTTTTCCTATCAAGGCCTCCTGAAGTCATATTAGCTTCCAAAGGCAGACATCTCCTATCATTAGTTCTTTCTATAATTCACATGTCCTAGTAAATCTGTCAACATATTAAGAAGCAGTTAAGAGCTCATATCTAACATTCTAGAGAAAAACTTCATTGTCTGAGTTATTTTCCAGTCTACTCTCTTGGTGAGAAATATGACAATTGGGCATCAAAAACATTAGAGAAAAGGGAGATTTTTATGAGAACTTGAGAGACCAGGTCTATTGAAGAAGCCACATTCAAGGATTCCCCCATCAATTAGTCCCATCTGGACACACTTCCACAGACATGCCCACAAGTGTGCGCCACCAACGTCCTGGGTAATTCTAAATCATCCAAGTTCACAATGAAGATCAATTTTCAAAATTCCTTTCCTTCCAATAAAACTCCCCCAAAAGGAAAAAATCCAGGCATCAGACAGTCTTTTCAGATAAACTGTCTCCTATGCTGTATTCAGCAAATGTAACTCTCACACTTTCTTCTGGAAGGTTCTAATCCATTATCTTTTCCCCATATGCCTTTTATAAAAGTGATGTTTTTCCTTTCTCTATAGTCAAAGTGGCCATAAACATCTCCATGATTCTTTAGCCAAAGAATCAATCATGGCAGTGGTGATAGCTGGAGGGACAAGCCCCATGACCCCCTGACCCCAGCTCTTGCATCTCTCCTCTGTGGAGCCAGAAAACCATCAGAGAAGTTGGTTCCCATGCTTCACGCTGAGCCTGGGAAGGTGAGACGTGGAGAAGAGGGAAACTGTGCTAGACCCAGTCTGTTGAATAATCAGAGGAGGCGAGAAAGAAAAGCAGCCCAGGTCCATGCCCAAGATGTGTGTGGCCAGAAACCTTTTATATTTCAGAGGTTTTCAGCTTTGTTTGTAATATTTGGAAAATAGATTTTATAAGGCTGGGCATTCCTAATCCAAAGATTCAGTTAAAGTTTTTGAGGGCTAATGCACAAAAAGTTCTGTGTTTTTAGTATATCCTAGCTAGCTTTGATTGTCAACTTGACACAAGTCAGAGTCATCTGAGAAGAAAGACAGCCTTAGTTGAGGAATTGTCAATATCAGATGTGGGTATGCCTTGATTATTAACTGATACAGGAGGGCCCAGTCTATGGTGATATTTTATTTGTACTGAAATGTGATTTTATTTGTATGTTAATAAATAAAGTTGCCCGGGGGTCAGAGCTATTAGCAAGCCATAGCGAAAGCCGGCTGTGGTGGTACACACCTTTAATCCCAGCACTTGGTAGGCAGAGCTAGGTAGATCTCTGTGTGTTCAAGGATACAGCCAGCATTGGAGACACACGCCTTTAATCTCAATACCAACCATAGAAGACCTGGAGGTCTGTACAGATAGGCAGTGATGAGGCGGTCATGTGGTTGGGTTTACAACCAATGAGAAGGCAGAACAGAAAGTCTTTATAAAGACAAACACACAGGGAGTAGTTCTTTTGGCTGAAGAGGATCACTGAAGCAGGAAGGGTAAGGCTCTTAGCTCTGACCTCTTGGGCTTTTATCTTTACATTGGCTCTGTGTTTCTTATTTAATAGGATGGTTACTTCTACACCAGTCCACTATGGGTGGCAGCATCCTTAGGCAGGTGATCTTGGGCTATATCTAGCTAAGCATGACCTGGGGAGTGAGCCAGATTGAGTCAGGAAACAACATTCCTCCATGGGTTCTGCTTTGGGCTCCTGTTTAAGCTACTGGCAGGACTTCCCTCAATGATGAACTGTGTCCTGAAGTGTAAGCCAAGTAAATACTTTCCCCGCCAAGTTGCTTTTGGTCAGAGTGTTTTATCACAGCGACAGAAAGGAAACCAGAACACAGGGCATTCCAAAACTGGTGTTTGTGACCTGAGTCTCAGCACCTCTATATTCAGGCTAGGTGCTGTGTTTGAATCCCACACCATGCTAACCTTGGACTGTACCTTGTATGGTCAGTTGCTGCTCAGGCTCACTCACAAAGGTTCTCTCACAGGCTTTGCTCAAAGTCCCATAACTAATGAATATTTGGACAACCACCAAGATCATAAGAATTTTTCAGTTTACTATATGCTTCCCCCCATAGCCCCCCAAAAGTCAGGGGGTACCATCAGATTCTTGGTTTGCCAGTCTTTAATGTCACATGCTGAAAACTTAAGGTGCAACTCTTATAGTCCTATAGCCCAGAGTCATAAAGAAGTGAATGTTAGCAAAAATCTCCAGTTCTGGTTGAAATCTGTGAGGTGGGATCCCAAATGGCTATGGAGCCTGCAAATTACAGTTTTTAATTGCAAGCTACAAAAAATAAAAAATAAAAAAAATGTTGGATAAGCAGCCAGTGCAGATGGTTACTTGCCATGTGCAGGAGTACCTCATGCTGAGGGCTGAACTGACCAATCACATTACCAGTTCTTCAGAAGCAAGGGGGCGAAGTAAACAAAGCCATCACACGCTCACAAACACAGCCCTCTGGCTGCATTCACCACTGTGCTTAGGTGCACAATAAAAAGATGCTGTTTTTGCTGCATTTGCTTGGCAAGGAAAACCCTGGAAATGTTGGGAACATGGGTGGAGAAATACAAAGAGCTACCATGTGCTGTATTTGGAGAGATGCTAGGATCAGATGACTGGAGGATATTTTCTCCTGGCAACAGAAGCTAACCCATAGACCTTCCCTCAGGACAACCTGGAAGTCATTGGTTAGCAAAATCTCGCGCTAATTAGTCACTACTACACAGCAACCAATGGATTCCAAACACTCTTTCTTAACCACAAGAATAAAGAAAGGGAATTATAGTAAGATTTCTAGGACAAAATTCAGTGTGCCTATGTATCCATTAGCTAAACTGCAAAGATCTACCCACTGTGGGTGGTTCTATTCCCTGGGCAAGGTACTACTTCTTGCACTGAATGAAAAACAAGAAATCAAGCTATGTGCAAGGACTCCCCGCCCCTCTCTGTTTCTTGACTATGGATGCAATGTAACCACCTGTTTCAAGTTCCTGCTGTCTTTGCTCCCCTGGCATGATGGACTGACCTTGAACTGTGTGTGAGCTACAATAAAGCCCCTTTCTCCTCAAATCGCTTTTGTCAGGGCATTTTACCACAGCTACAGAGCTAGGAAAAGAAACTAAGACAATACTCTAAGATAATCAAATAATGTGGAGTCAAGATCAACATAAAAAGGGACCACATAGGCACCACGGAACTTACTACACCTAGGAATCTTACTATAATTCTCTTTCTTTATTCTTGTGGGTAACAGAGAGTGTTTGGAGTCAAGTGGTTGCTGCATAGTCGTGACTAATTAGCAAGAAGGCTCAGTGGGTAATATTTGCTGTACAGGCTTGGAAACTTGAGTTTGAGCTCTGGATGCCACATAAAGGTGAAAAGAGAGGAAGGATCCACAAAATTGTCTTCTGACCTCCACACATGAAAGCATGTACACACACACACACACACACACACACACACACAAAATATAAAAATATAGTAAAGAAGACAATATTGTTTCAGTGCAGAGAGAGAAAACTAGATAGAAAAAAAAGAAAACATTAGATACAGAAACTGATTCACAAATGATAAGCACGACTACCAATCAACTGGGGCCTGACTAGCTCATCTAAAGGAATAGGAACAATTAATTTCCCAAATGATATCTTATGTCATTCACAAAAATCAAATTCAGATAGATTACAGATCTAAACATGAAAACCATAGGAAACTTTCAGAAGAAAACACAATGTTTTAGGATTTGTAGTAAAAATGACACACAAAAGATAGCATGAAAATATTAGTATTTTATATTAAAACAAAAAGATTTGATTTATGACATTGGCTGAACATATTTACAAAACAGGTCTCTAAACCAATGCTTAGCATATGTCATATACACAGAATTCTCTAATCCTCCAGGATCATTAGAAAACATTAGTTAAAGCAATACAGTAATCCAGGGTAGTTAAGTGAACTGAGTCCACCTCCCACCCTGAGCATGAGTAAATGTCAAAAACACAACATTGAGTTAAAAATAGAAAGCAAAGTCATGTGCTTCAGCATAGAGATTTTTAAATCAGTACAATGCCAGTTTATGTTGTTCATAGATACACAGGTATAATTTTGGTAAAGAAATGTGCATTAAAATGATAAGAACCACACCGAAGCAGAGCTATCTCTAGGGAGAGGGATTAGGAACAGTTATCTATGATGAGAATTTCTCATATGTCTAATATATTTTGTTTCTTTGAAAAAGAAAAACCCCTAAAATTATATGCAGGGGCTGGAGAGGTGGCTCAGTGGGTAAGAGCACTTGCTGTTCAAGCAAGAGGACCCAAGTTCAAACCCTCAGCACTTGTATAAAAGCCAGGTGTGGTCACATGTGTCTGTACCCTATTGCTGAGGAGCAAGAGGCAGTTCTGGGAGCTTGGTGGCCATCGAGCATAGCCAAAGCATCAAACTTTGGGTTCAGGAGGAGACCTCATCTCAAAGACGAAGGAGGAAGACAGTTGACATAGTTGCCTAGCCTCTGCATACATAACTGCCCCCTGCCAAATAAAATCAATTAAAATACATGAAAGTAAAGTGTTGGTCTGATTGTATATGTTGACTCGTACAGACAGTGGTCTGAGAAGGAGCTTGCCTTCTTTTTACTATATATCCTCATTGAAATTTCTTCAGGAGTATATTAGCCACAAGTACAGATTGCTCTTTTTTTTTAATCTGTTCCCATCAGATTAGCAGTAAATGAAGATTCATCATACCTTTGTTTTGCGCTCATGCGCTTTTACTGGTTATATAAATTGGTCCAACTTTTCTGTTAATACATATAAGAGTTGAAGTTGTGCAGCGATTTAGTTCCTGAAATCAATGTCTAGAAGTCTGCCATGAGGAACAATAAAATAAAATCCCAGAGCTGCAGGTATAGTAATGTTCACTGCAGGGTGGTCTATAAAAGACCAAAAGGGGACTTTTAATTAGTAGACACTGGGGACTTTCAATTCATAGACACTGGTCTTCTTCCAGTCATGTAAATATGATGCAATCACACAGAAGAATACTATGCGGACATTACACATGCACCCATGATTCCAGCTCTGTTCACATGGACAGTGTATTAAGGGGGAAAGGGTTATGAAGCAGCAAATATAAGATGAAGGGACAGGAGAAATACAAGACAAAGGAGATCTAGAAAGGTAGTTTTCTATCTCATGCAACTGAAGAATGAATAAAGCTACCAGGAATGAAGGAAACAGAAACCAGGAAAATTCCAGGGCCCCTGTTCTAGTTGGCTTTCTGCTGCTGTGATAAACTTCGTGACCGAAAATAACTTAAAGAGGAATTACAGGGTTTGTATATTATTGAGAGAAGTCAGAGCAGGAACTCAAAGCAGGAACTTGGAGGCAAGAACTAGAGCAGAGGTCATGGAGGAGGCAGAGGCCATGGAGGAGGCAGAGGTCATGGAGGAGGCAGAGGTCATGGAGGAGG
>CABHPQ010163624.1:2214-21927 GCA_902168405.1 Peromyscus aztecus | reverse complement strand
AGAAGGCTTGCCCCCTCCCTCTCTGAGCTTGCCCACCCATCTCTGGGACTGCTCTTACCTCATCAGCCAGGAGGAAAAGCTTCTCTTCCCAGGCAAAGTGAATCACATCTTCTATGCACTTTCTGCTTTGTACCTGGCCTACAAAATCCCCAAAAAAACCAACATGTAGGTTGTAATACTACTCAAGTTGTCCCCAAGTAACGCTCCCACCCAAATCACTTGGGTGCTCTGAGTTCCCTGAATAGCCCAGGAGACCACCCTCCTAGTTTCTCTGCCTAATTCAATGAAGTCAGGCATGGGCAACGAAGAGTATTTTCACACCTAACTTGTTCATTATTCTGATGACTGAGGTATGCACATGTGTGCATGATGTTTGTCTTTTCTGGAGGACAGAAAGGCATGAGCATGTCATGGTGAACAGGAAAATAAAACTGAAGACGTTAATTTCGTCAGCTACCCCCAACTCCTATACTATGCACCAGCAGCAAGTAACGCAGAAAATTGCGCTGGTTGATATGGTAACTGAGCTGGAGTCACTGAAGAAGAACTGTGGGTGTCTTCCCAGAAAGGCAGGTGCACACGCCCACAAGGAAGCGACAGGCTTGTCCCAACTCAGCTCATCATTTACCCTCAGAGCTGGCAAGGGTTCAAATCAGTACTTGCAGAATGCCAAATGAACGAGCCAGGCTGCTGTCTCCTGTCAGCTGCTAGAGCAGAGAGAACTGGCACCATCAGCGACCCTGAGAGAGAGCACACTGCCGTGCTCCTTGGCTTCCTTCAGGACGTGCCTCAACACCAGCAGGGGAGACACCCACCACTCATGGCGGAGAATGGGGGCAAAGAGCAAGATGGCTAAGTCAGCGGCCTGCAGGCACCCCACAGGAGCAGGGAGCCAAGGGCGAGAAGACGGAAGTGGAGCTCTCCCTGTAGTTTCTCCTGCTCTGTAGCTTCTGGTGTGCTCAGTCAGGCCTGCTGACTTCTGTGTGTCCAGCATATCTACGTTGTGTTACACATATATGCACAAAGATAAACATATATACGTGTATTATTTCTGCATGTATAGCCATCTTAATGCAGAAAAGCATGTAGACTGTTTTCTTTCGGCTAAGAAGAAAAATGTCATATATTTATCTATGGAATGATATGAAAAATGTCTATAAAAGTATAGAAATGTATCTTATGATTCAGCCAGGATTTCTACCTTCCTCTCCTTAAGAATGAGCCGACTTCTTTAGTAAGGGACTGACTTTTCTTTGGCCATAGAGTGCCAGCCAGGCTTCATAAGAAGGAAGTTCGGGGCTCTGGGACTCCGGCAGAGTGGCAGGTCCTGATTTCCATATGTTAGCAGCATTGCTCTCATAGATGGGGCTGGCCTCTGTGGGTAGAGCCTGCCTGCAAACCCTGTGAGTCTTGTCCTCTCCTAACTACATCCTGTTGGAACACCAGCAGAGATGTGAGCACTGGAATATACTAAACCATGTGCACAGACTGCTAAGGGGACACAAGGAGAAACTGAAGGACCAGAGCCTTGAAAGGGCTTCAGCCTGGTGGAGAAAATGAGATCGAATGGATGCAAAAATTCCACTGATATACACGATGCACACTTGAAGATAAAGACGAGCTTATGTTTACCCAGGGCCTGGGACTCAGCAATCACTTAGGGCACAGCCACGAAGAGACAAACATGAACAGCTATGGAGAATAAGAGAAAGTCGTACATGGCTTTATAGGGGCCAGGCTATGCCCAGCTTGGAGTGACACAAGACACAGCTTTGATGCATCACACCAGAAGATGGGCCTAAGGAATTCCCCACAAACTGATAGGGACATCGGTGATTTTACCTCCTCATGTCTGTAGCATACCACAGCTGTCTTGTGGAGACACCCCCAGCAGGAGATAAAAGAGATGGTGCTGGCCTAGACACACACCTCTAATCCAAGCACTGGGTACGCCAAAGCAGGGGGTTGGGAGCTCTAGGCCAGCCTATCAAGGATTTCTGAGTGAATAAATAAAAGAGCTGTCTTATCAAAGTCCTAGTGAGATGGGTCAGTAAGTAGGACTCTCAGTGAAATCACAGGAAAAGATGAACTCCAAGGTTTCATCTACTGAGCAAGGGATGGAGTTGGTGAAGGCCCTCCAAGGGCAAATTTGCGAAAGAAAGGAGTCCACCTCAGTCGATGACAGCAGAGCTGAGGTGTGACCTGAGATTGCTTCCCCAATAATGCTGATTCAGGTGCCGCTTTACGACCAGACTTCAAGCTCCACCACAGGGCCTTTCAGTCTGGAGCCGGTTTTTCCTCTTGAAAGCCAAAGCGCCCTGGCTTAACCTCTCAGGCTCCTTTGACATCTTTTAGCCAAGCTGCTTATGATATGTGGTTGGGAAGCTTCCACTTCCTACCACCCCTCTTCTAGCAGCTGACTGACTTCCAAACATTAAAACCCCAAGAACAAGGGCAGATGGCGCCTGCTCGTAAGTCACTCTTCTGAAGAATTACTTATAAGGCTGCGTGTGGTGGCGCACGCCTTCAATCCCAGTACTTGGGAGGCAGAGGCAGGCAGATCTCTGTGAGTTCGAGGCCAGCCTGGTCTACAGAGCGAGTTCCAGGACAGCAGAGGCTACAGAGTGAGACCCTGTCTCAAACAAACAAAGGAGAGAGAGAGAGAGAGAGAGAGAGAGAGAGAGAGAGAGAGAGAGAGAGAGAGAGAATTGCTTATAATACATATTCACAGGATTCCTTTACTTAGAACAGGCAAGTCTTTGGTGGAGGTATGTTCTCCCAGGCAGGGAGGTAAAAAGATTTACATAAACACCTGAGTAGAAAATCCTGACTCAAAAGACAGGCCAGCGTCATATGCCTGTCACCCCAGCACTCAGAGGCTGAAGGAGGGGACTGCTGTGACTCTGAGGCCTGCCTGGACGACAGCACGTGCTGGACCAGCTAGGAATACACTGTCTCCAAAGACACAGACAAAAGAGGACTGACTCAGGAGCCGACTCAGCAGACAAACCTGCTGTTCCAAGTGTGGCCCTGGGACCGGCAGAAGCGTCATCTTGGACTGGGTGGACCTGCCAGCTCTCCAGCCCTACCCCAGTCATTAAAACAGTGGTGAGCAGAGTCCACATTGTTCACTTTAACAAGCTAGACATTTAGGAACCAGTGTCCTAAGGAAGTAGTTCTCATCAGCATTAAGCACACTGACGTTTGGACTGGCCTGGGAGGTTTGCAAAGCTCGCTTTGTGATATTGATCTACAGCCTAATTGAGAACAGAGTTCTGTGTCATTTCCCTGACTGCATCATGGGTAGAACAGACTTTTCACCCCTCCTACTAGGCACGGGAGCATCCAAACCAGTGTCTGCACCAGGTGCACCTTTGCTGCGTTCAGGAATTAAAGTGGCTGCTTTCAGCTGATTGAAGCATCATTTCACGTTTCAGAGAAGCAGATTCCACCAACAACTCTGATGTATTTTGGCCCCAATCCAACTTAGCTCAACAAAGAAGGAGAAGGGAGTTCCTGTCCTCTCATGCAAATAGCCCTGGAGACACATGAACCAGCAGCTCGGGACTGAAAACAGGCAGAACTGTATTTTTTTTTTTCCTAAGAAAAACATGCAGAATTTGGGGTGCTTTTCAACTTCTAAAAACAGGCTTATTTTTTCTTTTGTTTGTTTTTAATACAGCATTTTCTTCTCAAAGAACCAGCCAACTCCACGCACTGGTGTTCTGAAACCAGTTAAGAAAAACAAAAGGAAGTAAACATAAAATGCACCCCAGGCTGGATGGTGACAACTTGTGTGGATTACCTGAGGTGAGTCCTTACAAATGGAGATAAAATAGGAAAAAGAACAGGTCCTGTTGGTAATACAACCCTAAAAACCACCTGCTCCTCATCTCCTGAGGTGGCCTGAGGCGAGTTTCATAGCTGTTAGCAAACGTGGGATGAATTGAGAAACTGGGACAGAGAGAACCTTGTGTCACTTAATTCTTTCGGAGTCACGCATCCGGCATACCAGCCCCTCCAAGCCCCTGAGAAAGTGGCAAGAGAGTGAAACACAGACCTGTGGGGTTCCCGGGGTTGATAATGCAGAGAACTTTGGGGTCACAGTGGTCTTTGGCTTGCCGCACTGCCCGCCGGAGCTCGTCCACATTCAGGGCCCAGCAGTTCTCCTCGTCTAGGTAGTAGTTCACCTGGACGGCGTCCAGCTCGGAGATGACCGCAGAGTACAGAGGGTACTGTGGGATGGGGATCATCACGCCTGTCCGCGACTTGCCACCCCCAGAGACCAGGAGCTTCAGGATCGTCTGCAACACAAAGTAACATCTACAGGGTCCCTGCTGCTGCTTCTCATCCTCAAGAGGCCATGAGCAGACAAGCCTGAGGAGGCCCAGCCCCTGCCCTCCACCCACCCCGCTGCCTGCTTCTAGTGTGACCCCATCAAGTTTGGGTCACTTCCCTGTTTCCTCAGCTGGAGGGGTGCTGTAGGCAATGCAAAACACAAAGTGTCTTTAGGTTCTTGACATGAATGGCATGGAGTAAAGGACTGGACACTTGATAGGTATGGAGCAACACATGCATAATAACAGCACTTGGGTAGCTGAGGCAGGACCAGCTTGAGTTTGAGGCCAGCCTGGGCTACACTGTGAGCTCCTATCTCAAAAGGCCTAACCAACCAACCACTTTCTAAAACATTATCCCAGCCGGTCTTGCCCTAGAACTATTCTGACCTCACCCCGATATTCTCATTTGAACTCCACTTTATCAACAATCATCAGCTGCCCACACATGGCTGGACGGACTTCTAAATAGGAGCCTGTTGAAACGGTATCACCGGCTACCAGGTGGCACTCTCACCTTCAAGCTAAGCAGGGAGCATATTTATAGACACCCTAAGAAAACACGGGCATCCAGTGAGGTGTTGGTCAAAGTGGCAATAGTTCACTGAAGTAGTAAGCCAAAACCTTCCTCAGGAAGACCTTCCATCTCACACTTGGGCACAGGGTCCACCTCAGGATCAATTCCTTGCTGCAAGAATCCCACCAGACTGGAAAGCATGATGATATTTACTGGCTCTGGACCTACTTCCTCATGGACTCGAGTAGGAGATCAATGCTTCTACTTAAAGGTTCTGGGAAACAAACACTCAACATCAAAACAAGAGCCTGTGAGGTCAGGAGACCAAGAGCCCCGATAAGATGGAAAAGATAATAATCACAACAGCTCAAGTCGGGAGAACACATGAGTTAATGGCACTTAGTACAGAGCCGGAGCCAGAGAGAAACACGCCGAAAGTGAATGGAGGGCCAGGGTGTATGCAGCTAAGTGGTACAGCACTTGCCTAGCATACTGAGGGCCAGATTTGATCCTCAGCACTGAAGAATAAACAGAACAAGCCAACAACAAAACCCCAGGAAGCCACGAGCCCTCTCCCCAAGCCTAGAATTCTAGACTTCAGCCACGTAACCACTGACTCCAGTCCACCTGCCCTCATGTCATCATGGACTCTTCAGCCACGTAACCACTGACTCCAGTCCACATACCCCATGCCATTGCTGACTGGCTCCTAGCCTGGGCTAGCTCTTCTCTCACCTCTTAAGGGCTCCTTCACTTCAGGTTACTTAGCTCCTTCTGGCCAGGCCCAAGTTGAACTGACTACGGATTGAATCATGTGGCCTCCCTCCCTTTCTCTGTTCTTCTTGGGATGACCTAAATCCTCAGCATGGCTTCCAGGACCCTACAGAACTTCGCCATTACTTGTTTTCCTGGTCCTGTTTTAACTATCCCTCACTGTGTGAGCTCACCCACCTTGAATTCATTTCCAAAACAGTAAGCCTCTTTCCAGATCAAGATCTTTTCATACAATGATCTTCAGCTTAGAAAACTCCCCGTCTCCCATCTTCCCCAAGCATTCCTGCATCTTTTAGACTTTTCCAGAGGAGCCTTCTACAGTCCCTGACGCGGCCATTGAAGCACTTGTCTTTCTCTTCACTACAGAACAGAAACGGAAACTCATGAGCTGACCTTTATGTACATGGTGTTAATGCTAGAATGTCATAGAACATCGGCATGTCGGCAGAGGCCAAGTGGTGAACCTGGTTCCCTAAGGTCTCCCCAGCACCTCGCACAATGCCTAGCAGAGGAGGAACAAAGGGGCACCCTCAAGCCTCCTGTAGCTCCCCACCAGTCAGACCTGCTGGTGGACCCCTGCAGGGCTGCTGCAGGCCACAGGAATATATCATACGAACTCAACTGGTTATGGCAAAGTCACTACCTGGAGGAATCAGGGAATTCCCCCAGAGGAAGCCAAATCCCAAGGAGTTTTTGGTGTTACTTGGCTTGTTATATATCAGCTGTGTTCTGTTATGAAAATCATGTGTGCCTTCATAGTTTTCCCAATTGGCTTTTCCCTAAGAAGGGCTAACAGTGTGGACTGATCACTCTCTGGACACACACATTCCAGGTATTTGGAGAACAGCCTCAGGAAAGGCTTTCTCTGGAATCAGATATCTCCCTCAGCCGCTTTCAAGGACTAGCAGTAATAACAGTCCACATGCAAGTCTCCTGATTTAAGGTAAATTCCACAAGGAGACACCACCTAGGTCAGGTGGATGTTAAGTAATAGCTTTACACAATTTAGCTCGGACCCTCCTTTCTTACAGCCTTACTAACTTTATAGACCTCTAACTCCTTACCTAACCACTTTCTGGAATATTTAGATAACCTTCTGTGCTGACAACTATGCTCAGCCAGAACCCCAGTTCAAACCTCCCTGTAATTATCACCATTGGCAGCATCCAGCCAGGTCCATCCCCAGATGGAGGAAAGTACCTTATCAGAGATACCTCCGTACTTTCTAAGAACAGACTTAAGCATCCAGGCTACCCATTTGAGAAGGCCTGGCAGATGTGCCAATTAAGCTTTACTTCCTGCTTTCCCAAACCTTACCTCTAGTTCCAGATCTCCCTTTATCACCAGAGGCATCTAGCTGTACACAGGTTGCCTAGTGACTGAGCACACTTTCCCCCACCCTGCAGAAAAACGGCAGATAGCTTGGACAGATAGGAGCCACAGGAAAAAAGAAGACAGTTTTATTTTCTCCCATTGACCTAGCAACTTATAGATTCTTAACATTTTCTACTAATCACATTTAAGAGTTTAATAGTTGAGCACATAAGATCCCTCTTCTTAGATATTAACCGAATTTAGCCTTTAGTTAATTCATTTCCCCATTGGTCGCTTCCCTTTGGGGTTGCAAATGATAATTAACGGTTATTGCCTCTCAATGTGATTCTTATCACCCCTCCATTTGACCCTGGAAGCCTGGCTTTATATACCAGGACTTCCAGGGCACGAGACGGAGAAGAGAAGAGAACGGAAGAACTAGACAGGTAAGAATTCGAGAGGAACAAGCTGAGATGGGGAAGAACTAGGTTGTAGGGCTAGAAGAGAGTACTAGAGGAACGAGATGGAAGATGAGGAAGAGTCAGATGGGGAAATACTAGCTGGGTAAGAACAAGATGAAAAGAACCTAGATGAGGCAGAGTTAAGACGAGAGAATTAAGATAGAACTTAGAAGAAGCAGTAGATAAATATAGAGAGAAATCAGGCAAGAAAGGAGCTAGGCACGAGAACAGAACTGAAGCTGTGTATAAAGGATGTTATGCCAGAGGAATTAAAGCAAGTGGACTATAGAGCTCGGTGTGCTGAGATTCTATTTCCCCAAAATAGTCTTCGTTGTTAGTAGTTCTCTCTCCTGAGCCCCTGGGATGTATAATATTAAGGCTGGTCCATCGAATATTATACAAGACAGGGCAACTGAAACCTCTGTTGTTCCAGGGTCATGAAACTACCAGGCACTAGAAGCCACTAAGATGGGGCACCAGCGGGTGACCCACTCTGCCCGCCCAGCCTGTCTCCTGGTCAGCTAGTTCAAACACCCGGCCCTAACTTGCAAGGCTGCTCTTCACACGAGTGAACTCTGGGGTAAGAACGGGCCGACCATCTTTGCACATACAGAAATACCGTCGCTAGCTCCAGTGGTCAGGTAAATGTTGTCTGGGTCTGCAGGCACACCATCTCTCCTGGTGATAAAGGCTGCCACATCTTCACGGATACAGTTCACACCCTGGCTGGCACTGTAAGATCCTGTGAGACAAAAAGCAAGATAATGATTAGAGGCAAGCTGTCTCCGTTCAACAAAGTGGGTGTGACATCCATGTAATTAACTGGGAATAAAGATGGCCGTGGACACTAAAGTAGGGCCTCTTTCCTGCTGCTCTGGGCTCTGGAACTGTGGCAAGCTGCTTACCTATTTATTTGGGCTCATCCACCCATCCACCCAACTCTCCACCCAGTGTTTACTGAGCATCTATTATGCGGCAAGCCCTGGCTTCTCATGTCTCGAGTAGTGCCCATACCTGGGATACAGACATGTTTTATGACACCAGTACCCATTAGATCTGGGGTTTCTATGCTTTAGTTAGTTCCTTACACATGGTTTTACAAAACTTGAGAATGGGTTAACACTAGTACTCCAAAATAGCTCTAAGTGGCACCAACACAGATCCTGGAGACTGATCCTAGAGTTTCTGGTCACCACTGGCCCCTCCACACTACACTTCTGCTTAGAAGTCGCTCCCCTGAGTGAGTGCTCATCTACTTTTCAGTTTATAAACTGGCACATCACCATTGCCAGATTCCATAGCCACCCTGAATCACCTAGTCCTTTCACTGGATCACACTGTCCTGCACCTCAAGGCTGCACCCTGTCTGGAAGGCATCTGCGAATTCTCTTCTGCTCAACCTCCTCTTGAACTTGAATGCCACCCTGTCCCCTTGTTTTCTTTCTGGTGTTTTGAGATGGGGTCTCTACATCTAGCCCCAGATGGCCTGGAAGTCACCATGTAAACCACACTGGACCGTCTGCCTCTGCCTCCTGAGCATTGAGATTAAAGGTGTGTGCCATCACACCAAGCTCCAACCAATCTGTTTTCTTAAACTCTCCCTCTACATTTGGACCCCTTGATGTAATCCTATAGCTTTACGTCCCTTCTCCAATAAGTCATGAAAGCTGGGAATGACACATAAAATTCATAGTAATTATTTTCTTAAGAATTACATAGATGTGTGTGTATCCATGTGTGGGTATATGCATGTGAGTGCAGGTGCCTGCTGAAGCCCGAATCGTTGGACACTCCTCTACCCCCGGAGCAAGAGTTAAAGGCAGCTTTGAGCAGCCTTGACATGGGTGCTGGGAACTGAACTCCAGTCCTCTGCAAAAACAGTACTTAATGTAACATGCTCTTAACGGCTAAGCCGCCTCTCCTGCCCCTGACTATTGTTAGCGTCTGCTTCTCTCAAAAGTGGCAGTACGCTCCTTGAGCACAGAAACTATTCACCCCAATCACTTGTGTCCCTCAGTGTGAGGAATAGTACCTGGTACATGCTATGTGCCCAGAGTCAGGCCAGACAGCTCCCAGCTCCCACCTCCCCCTGGGTATTTAGTATCCAGGACACAACCTAAGGACTGAACTACTTGTCAGATGGACAATAAAGAAAGGACTAGCAAGAAACAATTTTTTTTTTTTTTTTTGGACAGAGTATCTTTATTTAGCTCTGGTTGATCTGAAATTGATCTGCCTGACTCTGCCTCATGACTCCTGGAATTAAAGGGCATGTCACCACGCCCTACCAAGTAAGAAATGATTTTAAAGGTCATGAGAAAAACATGGGTGAACTTTAAGACTTCATGTGCAGAGCCTAGAAAAACAGCTCAGCAGTGAAGAGGACCGGTTGTCCTTGCAGAGGACCCAGATTCAATCCTCAGCACCCATGTGGTGGCTCACTGCCCCCTGGAACTGCAGTTCCAGGGGATTCCACACCCCTTCTGGCCCCATGGGCACTGCACACCTGGGGAACACACAGAGAAGCAGGCATAAACACATACATTTTTAAAACATTTAAAAAACAGACTGGAGAGATGACTCAGTGGTTAAGAACACTGACTGCTCTTCCAGAGGACCTGGGTTCAACTCCCAGCACCTACATGGTGGCTCACAACCATCTATAACTCCAAGTTCCAGGAGACCAATGCCCTCTCCTCACCTCCACAGACACAAGGCTCGCAAATGGTGCACAGACACACGTGCAGGCAAAATGCCCATATGCATAATACAAAGTAAAAATGTTTGAAATTAAAAAACTTCATGTGCATATTTAGTAATTCATACTCTAGTCAGCACGCTCCTAGAGGACACTGACACACTCCACTTCCTTTTGCTTCTATAGTAGGTAACAGTTTGGGCTGCCCAAGGCTCAGCCGGCCCACGTGACACCTCGCATCGTGTTCCAGGGACCACACTAACTGTTCCTTGCAGTGGACAGGACCTGGCTACCTCTCGACATCTAATAAGAGGCTCTAGCAGACACATCGGCCTTTCTAACAAGTCCCGGAGATGGAGACAAAATACTTCCTAGTTGAAAGATGAGAAGGACGGCTCAGAATGCATTTCCATCATCTGTGTTCATGAGTTCCTGGGACAGAGCCTAGTGTAGGCCACAAAACCCTTATGGTCTACTGGTGTCTTGCTATAACACCCCAAGACAGCCCTTCCACAGACATAGCCTCTCACCTACCCCCTAGCTCTAGCTGACAAGGAGGGACAAGGCTCAGATAAGGTTTAGTGGGTGCAACAAAGGCCCCATTCCCTATCCCCTCACATCAGACACACTTAAAGCAAACTCTCCTTCCCCTTCTCCTGCCCCTCCAGTGGAATTTCTGGAGATCTCAGGGCCATCGGGTCTCTGAGAAATACGTTTGTCCTCTGTGCTGGGCAGAGAGTACAGGACAAGAAGTGCTTCTGCACCACATGATTTAGACCTCAGGTGGGCAGGCAGGGAAGCAGGGGGCACTGGCTGTTCCTAAGAGAGATACCACAGTGCCAAATCGAGAGTGCCGATAGGGTCACCATGGCCAGCAGGTAGGCACAGAGCCCATAAGAGATAGAGCAGAAAAGCGGGAGGGGACCGGGGAGGGAGGCAGAGACCAAGGGGCTCTTCCCTGACTGAGAAATTCAGAAAAATATCTGTCTCACTCTTTTTTTTTTTTTTTGGTTTTTCGAGACAGGGTTTCTCTGTGTAGCTTTGTGCCTCTCCTGAACTCACTTGATAGCCCAGGCTGGTCTCGAACTCACAGAGATCCACCTGCCTCTGCCTCCCGAGTGCTGGGATTAAAGGCGTGCGCCACCACCACCCGGCCCTGTCTCACTCTTGACTCTAGGTCTCCGAACATTAGGGCACACGTCCTAAGAAAGCTTTAAGAACAACTGGGTTTTTGATTGAGACACGCTGTGCAGGCACTGGGGAGTGGGGGGGGGGAATAAACAGGAAAGAAAACCGAGATGAGAACAAAGAGCTAGGGGCCAAGCGGTGGACTCTAAGCAGGGTAGGGAGGGAGAATATCATTTTCACATCTACAGAGGCCAAATTCAGAGCCTCCTCACATGGAGGCAGAGGGCACCTGCTTCTGTCAGGAGGCAGACTGCTGGGCCTGGGCCTGGACTCTCCACAACGAGGAACAGAGGCAGGCCGGAAGGGACACAACAGAGTGGGAGGGGTGGTGGGGACACTTAAACAGAAGAGAGCCAAGCAAAGCAGTGCAGAGGGGACCTGGATGTCCTCAGAAAGCAGCAGCCATTTCTCAGACAATGCCACAGACACAAGAAGCTTGAGCAAGGTTGGGAACTTCCCTTTTATTTAGCCTCCAGCTGGTCACTGAACTAAACCTCTGCCAGCCTAACAAACCCAAATCCAGAAGAATGGAGGTACCTGTACTTGAGTATCCGACCCACCAAAAGATGGCATGTATACCGCTGACTTAGTAAATTAGAGGGCGGAAGAGCAGGCACATCTGCACACACTCTGCACATCAGCCACCGTCCACACACTTAGCGCAGCCACCCCATAGCCCTTTGCTTGGTGATGGGCCCAGACCCCTCCTGGAACCCACATTCATTTCACATCCTTGAGGACCTTGCAAGTTGGGTCTCACCCAAGCTGTTTCCACCACAGGCCTGCAGGATCCTCCGGGCTCTCTTCTTCGCATCTTCTGGGAAGCTGGGGCTGCTCAGCAGGTTTGGATAGGTGCAGAGTGCCATCACCTAAAGAAAGAGGGGACAGTTGAGCTTACAGTATGGTATCCCAAGCCCAGAGGACACTGGGCAAGGTACAATGAGAAGATGATGACTCCAAACGCCACACCGCAGCACGCCTTTCCACCAGAGCCAAGGCTGTGGCAGCTGAGGGGAGCAAACAGGAAGATGCTGGCTCTCTGCAGCAGCAGCAGCAGCAGATTCTGATGGCCAAGGCACCACTCCCAAGGCTTGGCCCAAGGATGAGGGGCCCGAAGAGGAGCCATGGCAGAGTGTGAGAGTGCTACACAGCCCGGGCCTCCACTCATCCATGAAGAACACTGGACCCAAACATCCAGGATCGTAAGAACTAGAGGGTCTCCTGGGTAAGGGGCCAGGCCTCTGTGGGCAGCAAAATCTCACTGACAGGAAGAAAGCCGTAACACCCCTGCAGACACACAGCCTGAAGCCCTTTTCAGCCTGTTCTTCCTCTAGACTAATCTTCAGATCAGAAAGCCGGAAAGGCTTGTTCCTCCCTGGAACATAAAACCACCCTAAACACATACACTGAGAGGATTAACCAAGGCCACGTGTGACAAGGGGCCAGTAAAACCCAGCACACCTGTCTAAAGCTGGCAGCTGAGGAACCAAGCCAGACTCACTACAGGGGAGAACAGGGCAAAGCTCTGATACCAGTCAGGTGACTAACCCGCTTCTTGGCTTTTCTTCCTCTGGATAATGAGCAATAGTCTAGCCCACCCCTCTCACAGGGGCATTATGAAGGTTACAAGTGGCTGACGCCATGCAAGACAAGTTAGGACAACTGGGGTCCAGGGTTGAGTTGGCCTTGGGGATGAGTTTGAGAGCCGGGAAAGGTAAGTACTGTTGGGAAGGAACCTACTCACGACCTGAGACCAGGCCCACATCTGGAACCTCTGCTGACAATCAAGGATCTCGACCTTCCTCCTGCTTCTGTTCTGACAGAGTTACTGCTTGTCTCCCCACTTCTGCATGCTGGGCCCTAATCCACTCATATCCACAGTCTCCCGAAGTCAGCAGTAATGGTGGCAGGGCACTCCTCAGCCCAGGACGAGCTGTATGCTCTCCTCCGTTATACAGGGGCTGTGGCTGAGGCCTTTTAGTCCGCAAGAGTCCTCTGCCCCAAGGACAAGGCGAGGGGACCCCCACTCTGTGCCTCTTCTGAAGGTAGTAGGGAAAAGGGAAAGTTCATTACCTGCCCTGCCTGTGAACCTTACCATACACAGTAGTCCAAAACAGGCCCAATCCTTCTCCAGGAAAAAGCTTTCCATAGTTAGGTCTCCTACTCCTGATCAGGGTGCCAGGTGGCATTTTCCTACCGTGCTTTCCCTCTTTCTAGCCTGTTGATCCTGCACCGTTAGCTCGTGCAACATTTTGTCACTGATGCTCAGACGTAAACACTGAAACCCGCCATCACCCAGAACCCTTCCGAGGGAGATGAGCTATACTGCTGGCAACTGAGAGCGGGAGGCAGTACCGGCTACAGCCTGAACTCCCTGCTGCGCTGGAGGAAGACCTCCGTCCGCCCTCCAAGGCACCCTGATGATTTCCACTTGCACAAAGCCAGCCAGCACTCAAACCCAGGGGCTCCCTTTGGGCTGTATTTTCACCATGGCATTACCCCGCCCCCACCTGAGCACTGAAGAAGAGCCTTCCTGGAAGCTTCCTACCCCAGACCACCCCAAATGGGTTAAGGCATTTTTGATAACCTTGGAAGGAGATTGCTGAGAGAAACAGGGGACATCAGGAGCCTGAAAGGGTTGCTACTTCTGTGGCACATCCCTCAGGGATTCTAGTGTTTTGCTGTACTGGCCCCTCTCAGGTTCTAGTTTAGGGCTCCAGGGGGCCTGTTCCCCAGGGCTGGCTCACCTGACGAAGGAAGGTGATTGGCTGCTGGCCCATAGCATGGGCATCCCCAATGTTGGCTCGGATTACCTCAGTGAATGGTTTTTTGATACCCTGCAGAGAGAAGGTGACAGGTGGTTATTTAACAACTCTTAGACCCTACATTCCCGAGGCCAAGTTGTAGAATTAACACAAGATATTAATAAGCAATCCTATTTTGAGCCTCACCAAATGTCAAGCAGTGTTAACTAAGCTTGTGACACACCCGGTCCCATTTAATCTTCACGACCATTTCCATGAAGCAGAGCTAGCAGCAACCCCATTCCACAATGAGGAAACTGAGGTTCCAAAAGATGAACAAACTCGCTCGGTGTCACACAACTAGCTCGGTGATAAACACAAGTATTAAGATTAGAACTCTGGAAGCCAGGCCCCAGAATGCTCTGCTCTATCGCCCGCCTGCCCGCCTGCCCGCCTGCCAGCCTGCCAGCCTGCCCGCCTGCCCGCCTCCCCTCCTGCCCCCTTTCTGGACAAACTGGAAGAGCTGTTAGGTGGCTGGCGCATCCTGAGGCAGCTCCACAGCCTGACACTCCACCGGGATGTCTAAAAGAAGGACCTGGGACCAAAGTGGTGGTAGAGAAGTGGCAGAGGCCAGCAGCAAAACATGACAAATGCCTGGGAGGGAGAGCCTCGATGTCCCTGTCCCCTGTGAGACACTGAGTTCATGGGCCCCTCTGGAAGACATCCATCCCTGGGAATTAGGTCCTGGCCTTGTTCTCTCGCAACCCTGGTTTTGCAGAATGACTAGTTTCCTTTTCTTTCTTTTTTAGCAGAAAGGATAAAAGACAATGAAGTGAGCAAGCACTAGACAGGAACCACAGAGGGACTAACTTGGAGAAACCTGAGCCGGGCGGTGGTGGCGCGCGCCTTTGATCCCAGCACTCGGGAGGCAGAGGCAGGCTGGTCTTGAACTCGAGTTCAAGACCAGCGTGGGCTACAGAGTGAGATTCAGGACAGCCAGGGCTACACAGAGAAACCCTGTCTAAAAAGAGAGAGAGAGATTGGATGACATGAGGGAGGAAGTTGGTGCTGCTACCAAGGTAAAATGGATCACGGAGATGTGGAAACGTGGGATTCTACACAGCTTCCCAATAAATCCAGACTTAGCTTCTGGAGGAACAGACTAGATAGGTTCAAAGACCTCCCTAGGTGACTGAAAAGATAATCAGGAGAGAACAGCAGCTTACACAGCTAGTCCAGGAAGGAGGCCGGAGTGTCACTGGAGGAAGAAGGGGTAAGGGTGGGAGGCCTGGAGGCCTGGCTGCCTCCCCGCTTCCAGCAGTGCATTCCCAAACACAATACTTAAAGATCCACTTCTACGGTTTTGCCCCTGGTGAAGCTTGTTCTCTGTGTGTGTGTGTGTGTGTGTGTGTGTGTGTGTGTGTGTGTGTGTACAAGTGTATCTGTGTGTCTGCACATGTGTATGCATGTATGCGAACCACGCTTGAGCATGGGCAAACGGAGAGGCCAGAGGAGCATTTTAGCTTTTCTCCATAGCTCTCCACCATGTTGCTCCGAGACAGTATGTCTCACTGCCCCTGGAAGTCGCTGTTTTGGGGCCAGGCCGACAGCCAGCCAGCCCTGGCACTCCTTACGTCTCTGCTCCCACCAGCACTGGGGTTTCAGGTACAGGTGGGACCAGGCCTGGCTTTTTGCCTGGGCCCTGGGGATTTGAACTCAGGCTCATGCTTACATAATGGGCACTCACTCAGTCTTCTCCTTGGCCCTCCCCACCATGCTTTCTTTTCCGATCAGTAATGCACCCCTCAACTAAGATAAGTAAATAAAAGGACAGTGGGCTCCAGAAACAAAAGCAGCTGCCAAGCAGGTGTTTTTCTGAACCTCATTTACAGCCCTTATTTACAAGGCATAGTAGGCGAGCAAAGAAGCCTAGAAAGGGCCGCCGAGCTTTACAAACAGAGCCCGAGTCTCTGAAAGGTGTGTCTGAGAGACAGGGCACCCTGCAAGTACCTAGTACTTTTGAGCTAGTCAGAGATGGCCAAGATGGGGTTTTTTTTTTTTTTTTTTTTCCTGGCAGTTAAGCTTCTCTAGACCAAGGCAGGTAGTGGCAGCATGTGCTTACCAGGCTGGGTCGGGGTGAGAGCAGGAGAGATGGGCACGTAAGACTCACCCTACAGGTGGGAGTCAAGAAGGCTGGTGGGGGCTATGAGAAGGCTACCTCAGTCACTACGTACAAAAGGCAGACACACACACACACACACACACACACACACACACACACACACACGCACGCACACACACACACACACACACACACACACACACACACCGCCCAGCACTGGCCTGGGTTCCTGTTGAGGATCCCTACATCAGCCTTTAAATCACTGTAGCTCTAAGCCTACAGCCACTGAACATAGGTGACTTCTGTCTGTGGTATGGCCAGAGCCTATTCTTCAGTAAGAAATAAATCTGTCACAGCCAAGAAGGCCAAGACTCAACACACAGTTATAGGCCTGGGCCCTGGGCCAGCCCAATACAGTAGAAAATAATGCCTGGAATCTAGCCCTGACGTCCTTCCCTGCCCTTCCCCTAGCACTATTTAGCCAATTCAGGGCTTGCTGACACAAAGCCTGGGAACACCCAGCACCCCCTTTCTTGGGTCTTTGTGCCTACAGACCATGGACACTTTGCGTGATAGATGGGCTGGGGCCGGGAAAGCGGCGCCCTTGAATAGACAAGCAGTCCATTCTACACAGCCAAGAGCAACCACTCAGACAAGGTCCTCCAGAAAGATTCTGGCCCAAAGTGCTTACCCAGGCCCAGAGTGTACACTCAGTGGTGCCACTGTCCTCAGCACCTTGACAGAGGGGCTAACAAGCATGCAGCCTTCTGGTTGTCTCTTAGCGCATCCTAGAGTTCATCTGTCTACTGTACTTTCCCATGTCCAACCCACAGCTGCATCCCAGGCGGCACTGAGAGGGTCCAGGGGATGGAGGGTGCTCTCTTCCTACCACTTGGACTTAGGCAGGGGTCAATAGTGGTGAAACATTTCTCCAGAGGAAGAAAGAAAAAGATGTATCATTGTCCTTCCAGTCCACAGCCCAGCACCTCTAAAGGTCACCGGACTAGCAGACGAGTCAAACAGGGACAAGACTGAGGAGATGGCTCAGGCGGGTACAATGACCCAAGCTTGATCCCCAGAATCACATCGGAAAAAACCTCAAATGCAACGGTGTATGTTTGCAATCTCAGCACTGGGGAGCGAAGACAAGTGAGCTCCCAGGGTTCACCAGCCTAGATGACTCAATGAGTTCCAGGCAAATGGAGCCCTGTCTCAAAATCTAAGGTGCACAGCATCCGAAGAATGACTCCAGTGATGTCCTATGGCTTCTACGTGCACCCTACATGTGTACACACACACACACACACACACACACACACACACACACACGAGGAAAACGCTATTAAAAAGAGCTAGTCAGGTGTGATGGCACATGCCTTCAATCCCCGGGCTTGGAAGGCATGAGCAGGTATTCTCAGCAGCTAGAAGAGGTTATCAGATCCCTTGGAGTTCAAGTTACAGGTGGTTGTGAGCTTCCCAATATAGATTCTGGGAATCAAATCTGTAAGAGCAGCAAGTGCTCTTAACCACTGAGCCGTCTCTCCAGGCCCCATGTTGAACATCTTAAATAGGTACACTTTGTGTCTGCCAGTTAGGCACACCCCAACAGAGTTGGAGAGGAGGCAGGCACAAGAGCAAGTTAATTTCCTTGTTCAAGGGATGGCCCAGTCACTTCCTGAGACCTATGCTTAAGAAGACCAGTCTCCCTTTTGTTCAACAAATATTCCCATAGAGCAAACAGGATAGTGAGAGAAGGCAGGTGGGGACCAGAGAGAAAACCAAAGCAAACACAGGAAGAATGAGAAGTGGTACAGAGCTACAGAGATGGCTCAGTGGGTAAGAGGACCCGAGTTCAGTTCCCAGCACTCATGGCCAACAGCTCACAACTGTCTGTAACTCCTGCTTCACACCTTCTGGCCTCTTTGGGAACCTCCACTAACATACACTTGAACACGCACACAAATAAATCTTTACCAAAAGTGTATACAGGAAAGGGGTTAGGGACAGGGTGGGAGCAAGGTCTTTCCAGACCCCAGAAACCTTGTATGAAAGGTCCCTCCCTCCCAGATCCAAATGGACAACTAATCAGACTAGAGTAGGCAAGAAGTCCTGAAAGACGCTCCGAAGACAAAATCCTATCAGGTCCTACGGGTCCTAAAAACAGGTATAGTTCACAGAAGACGCTAAGACTCAGCACAATGCAAGCCCCCTGATCCCCACAGACAACCAGGGAAATCAAGATTTATACGGAGCAGAATTGGAAAGATGGCCCAGCAGAAAAGAGCACTTGCTGCTATTTCTGAAGACCTGGGTTTGGTTCCCAGCACCCACATAGCGGCTCACAACTATCTCTAACTCCAGTTCCAGGGGATCTGACACCCTTTTCTGGCCTCACAGGCACCAGACACCCACATGGTATATATACATACATACAGACAAAACATACACACACATAAAAACAATAAAAAATTTAAAGTAAATAAATCTAAGCCGGGCGGTGGTGGCGCACGCCTTTAATCCCAGCACTTCCACAAGGGAGGCAGGGGCAGGCGGATCTCTGTGAGTTCAAGGCCAGCCTGGTCTACGGAGCGAGATCCAGGAAAGGCACAAAGCTACACAGAGAAACCCTGTCTCGAAAAACCAAAAAATAAATAAAAGAAAATAAATCTAAAAGCTGAATGATTTCCATTCAGGATCCTTATTCCAGCAAAGCTGCAGCTGACCCAGGAAGCCCCACACCGAGAGATTCAGAGGTAGGAAGCAATCTTCTACTCTTCTACACTCAAGCAATTTGTAACAGTTTGAGAAAAAGCAGGGCGGTGGTGGCATATTCCTTTAATCCCAGATAATCTGTGAGTTCCAAGCCAGCCAAAGCTAAAGGTACACAGAGAAACCCTGTCTTGAACAACAACAACAACAACAAATAAAGTTTGAGAACAAAGAGGGGCCTTGCTGTGCTGCCCACGATGATTGGCCCGGAGCTCCTGGACTCAAGGGATCCTCCTGCCTCAGTCACTTGAGTAGTTGGGACTGCAGGCTTTGCCCCACTGGCCTGAGAACAAAGACTGTTTAATAGTTCTAATTGGTTTCTGTTTAAACTGCAAACCTGTTTGTGAAGAAGAGTGAACGGAGGCCAGCACACTCTGGATGAATGCCTGAGGACCACAGCCCTTAGGTCTGGGATGTGGGTCTACCACCAGGACAGGGTAGGTGGGTGCAGGATTCATCCTGTCAAGGAAATCTTAGAATTTTCTTCTTTATTATTCAATTTTCCTTTTCTTTTGAGGCAGGGTCTTACTTTGTAGCTTTGGCTGCTTGGTTGACCTGGAACTCACTATGTAGACCAGGTTGACCTCAATCCGCAGATGATATCCACCTGCCTCAGCCTCCCCAGTGCTGGGATTAAAGATGTGCATCACCACGCCTGGCAATCTTCCATATTTTAAAGTAAAAATCTAAACTCTGAAAATGACCAGTGAGATTCAACCTCTTGTGCTTAGCACACCCAGGGCTATGAATTTTATCCCGCTAACAATAGCCACGTGCTGGGACGCCATG